>KV908634.1:149597-159597 GCA_002005505.1 Botryococcus braunii
CTCTCTCTCTCTCTCTCTCTCTCTCTCTCTCTGTGTGTGTGTGTGTGGTGTGTGTGTGTGTGTGTGTGTGTGTGTGTGTGTGTGTGTGTGTGTGTGTGTGTGTCTGTCTGCGCGCGCATGCATTGGTGTGGGGAGTGGAGGCATCGATGGGTGTGGTTCTCGATTTGCCTCACATGCCAAAAGCACCTGGATGCAGAAGCATACAAGCGGAGGTCGAGGACTACAAAGAATCTGGAGGCTCGTTAGTTTCCCTGGACACAATAAAAGCCTGCCTCAAATATAGGTGCAAGGTAGGCATCTGCAAAGGAATGCTGGACGTTGTGGCTTGAGGCAGTTCTGACGGTACCCCAATAGAATGAGAAGGGGTGGGTATGTGGGGCGGCAGTTGGCGAAATCATCCGACTTTGGGAACAATGACCGGGTGGTGACAGTGGTAACCCATCTGGGCCACCTGCTGCATGCGGGAGACAGAGCTATGGGCTATGACACGGAGCATGCCAATCTGGTGGGCTCGGAGCTGGACCAGGCACTGGCCAAGGGCCTCCAGATCCCTGATGCCATTCTGGTTGGCCTCCCCACTAGTTACTTCTCTTCTGTTGAACTTCTCCTGTGCGAGCGCGCTCGCGCGCGCGCGCGCGTGTGTGTGTGTGTGTGTGTGTGTGTGTGTGTGTGTGTGTGTGTGTGTGTGTGTGTGTGTGTGTGTGTGCGTGCGTGCGCGTGTGCGTGTGCGTGTGCGTGTGTGTGCGTGTGCGTGTGCGTGTGCGTGTGCGTGTGCGTGTGCGTGTGCGTGTGCGTGTGCGTGTGCGTGTGCGTGTGCGTGTGCATGTGCGTGCGTGCGTGCGTGCGTGTGTGTGTGTGTGTGTGTGTGTGTGTGTGTGTGTGTGTGTGTGTGTGTGTGTGTGTGTGTGTGTGTGCGTGTGTGTGGGCGCACACCTAGCATTTTCAGTAAAAGGCGGTGATTTTTACAGGTTATGTGTCCGTTGATTTTTGGTGCCATTGACAGGCAAAGTTGCAGAATGTCACCCTCCCCCCAAATCTGATCTCAGCAACATTGCCTGGTTTCAATCTGTAAATTTGGAGCCCAAAACATGGTTGTCGAGCGTTTGTTCTTGAACAAGTCCAGACACTTCATGGGGGTGAGCGGGGGGGGGGGGGGGGTCTTTGGTGAGAATTTGAGGTATATCTCATCCACCTGCCCCGTCTTGATGAGGTCCTGTCCCTGGAGGGTTGGCCAACGCGCGCTTTGACACTTGTTGTGTGGGTCTCCCTGGCAGGAGCACCTGTTTGAGTTAGAAAAGTTTTCTGACACGAGATTCTCCCTTCTGATGGTACAGGGGTTCTGTCAGATCCTGGGGGTTTTCGGGCCTGGTGGACAGGGAGACTCAGTTCGAAGCTGGGAAAAGAGAGGAGAGGAGACAGGACGGTTAGACAGGGATTTGGGTAGGGAGAGGAGAGTTCAACAAGAGAAACAGACAGGAGAGGACAGGGATTCGGGTAAGGAGAGAGGGGAGTTAGAGGGGGACGTGGTTAAGGGTCTGTCTTGTCCCACTCAAGCAACTTCGCAGCGCTGCTGTTCCAGGAGCTGGCACAGGTTGGAGATTGTTGCAGGAGCTGGCACATGACAGAGATTGTTGCAGGAGCTGGCACATGACAGAGTTTGCCCCCGCTCCAGGTGAAGAAAAGCTATGAGGAGAAGAGGAGGAGACGGAAAGCCAGAGGAGAGCGGCGGCCCTGGAAGCTGAAGCGCATGGCTGTTGACCAAGGAGATGTGGTCATGAAGGGGAAAGCTGAGCGGATTGAAGCTCAGCGCGCGGAGGCTGACCTCGAGCAGTTCATGGAGGTACCATATTCAGCCTGCGTTCTTGCGCGCGTGTTGTTCTGTGCCTGTGTGTGTGTGTGTGTGTGTGTGTGTGTGTGTGTGTGTGTGTGTGTGTGTGTGTGTGTGTGTGTGTGTGTTTGTGTGTGCGTGCGTGCCTGCGTGCGTGCGTGCGCGTGCGCGCGCGCGCGCGTGTGTGTGTGTGTGTGTGTGTGTGTGTGTGCGTGTGTGTGTGTGTGTGTGTGTGTGTGTGTGTGTGTGTGTGTGTGTGTGTGTGTGTGTGTGTGTGTGTGTGTCTGTGTCTGTGTCTGTGTGCGTGCGTGCGTGCGTGTGCGCGTGTGTGCATGTGTGCTGTTAATATTGCCCTGTCACTTGGCTGACACTCATGCTTGTGTGTGAGCAGGAGCTGGAGGAGGACCCAGAGCTGCGCTCCAAAGTGGCACTGTTTCGCGATCCGGATTATGACCATAGTTCGGCAGCTATGGCACGAGAAGATGCCATGACTGATGATGACGAGGATGACGGTATGTTGGACATCCCGCTTGAAGAGCTGCTGGACGATTTGGCCGCCCTCACCGTGCATGACCACGAAGAAGATCAATTGGACCAACAGAGCCCGCACATCGGTGCTGCACCAGGCTGATTGTTGTGGGTTCCTCGTTCTTGGTTCTGAACAGTAAATTTGTCACGTTTGGGGACTAAGCTGGGGGGGTTTTGGGGGGGGAGGGGGGATGGGGGACAGGGAGCACCCCCCCCACCCCCCGCGCGCGCGCGCGCGCGCGTGTGTGTGTGTGTGTGTGTGTGTGTGTGTGTGTGTGTGTGTGTGTGTGTGTGTGTGCTTGTGTGTGTATGTGTGTGTGTGTGTGTGTGTGTGTGTGTGCTTGTGTGTGTGTGTATGTGTGTGTGTGTGTGTGTGTGTGTGTGCATGCGCACGAGTGCGATGGAGGGAGTGGACCGGGAGGGGGGGAGACAAGGGGGATAATACACACAGGAGGCGTGACCTGCAATTACTTCAAATAGGCATGTGTGCCCGCAATGCGTACAGACGTTTGAAAGGAGCTTGCCTTTCCGTTTTCGCACGTGATCATGCTCTCTTCTTGCCAAACAGGCACGTCGTCCCATTGTGTGTTTCAGTGCTTACAACGAAGTGCAAGGGGGGGGGGGGAGCTGTGAGACGGAGGGGGGAAGGGTTGCCTGCCAGCAGTGCTGCAAGAGTGCCTTGACTAGTGCTCGCATGGTGCTTCGGCCTATTTCCAAAATTCATGTGCAGGTCCACCAGGTGGGGGGCTTTTGGTTTTCTCAAGCGTATTTGATCACCAAGTTTTGGTTGGGCAGGGCACGATTATTTCAAGAGCAGTTGCGAAGTATCCTTGTACAATAAATCGGCAAGAGTTGTACAACGTTCACACATGGAAAACAGGCCACAACCGCAAAGCAGATACATGGGGCGTACATGTAAACAAGCTTAAGTTTAAGCACATGCAATGGCCCGGGGGACTCAGGCTCGTGTTCGGTACATACATGGTAATAACGGTGACACACTGAGACAGTGTGGCACTTGCACGTGCAGAGGTGGGAATGATCAAGCGCATGCTATGTCCGGGGGTGTATTTAGTCTAGGTCAGGGTTGGGACTTCTCTTCCTAGGTGTTCCTGTACGCCGTTTTGAAAGCAGCATGCTCCACGTGACCACGGGCGTATTACAGCCCCCTCCTATACGGAAAAGTAGCCCGGCGATTCTTTACAGTTATTCTCCCCTTCCAATGCTATGCTCAACAGCAATAAGCCAGCAAACCATGAATAACCCTTAGAGGGCTGGCTGAACAGCAATTAGCCAGCAACACATTAAAACAGCAATCAGCCAACAACGCATAAATAACCTTGAGGCCGGCTCAACAGCAATCAGCCAGCAGCGCAGAATTTAGCTCGAGGCCGACTCAACAGCAATCAGCCAGCAACGCATGAATAGCCCCAAATGGCTGGCTCAACAGGAAGAAGCCAGAAACGCTAAGGACGAGGCAGCAACGCATGGATGTGCCGTCAGAATCTTCTCCACACTCCATGTTATTTACAAGACTCGTGGCTCCCAACTTCCTTAATAAATACAGGTAATTGAAACAGGACACAGCCGGATGTTATCAACCTGTCAAGTTCAGTGAGCCTGAAAGCCTCCGTGGGCTTGCACCATGCATGAGAAGTGGATGGGTCTTGAGACCGACAACGAGGAAAACCCCTGTCACCCAAATCGTTTGCACTACGGCAGTGGGTGACCGCTCCTGGTCTCGTGCAGGAAAAAGAATTTGGTGCTCAGCTCATAATGCCATAGAGACTGCCTACCCTTCCTGCCCGTTCCCATCTTTATGTCTGGGGATTCAGACCATCAATTCTCCTCCACTCCCAGCTATCTGCTGCCCTGATAAGGGAGTTGTGGATCTGATTCAATAATACCCTCTGGAGCGCAGATACAAGCTCTCCTCGGCTCACTCCCCTCTTCAACTTCACCAATGCGATGTCCACCTTCTTCATCTGATTGGCTTGGGAAGCCCCGTAGATTTCGCCAACCAACTTAGAGGGAATTAACACCTCGACTCTGACGGACATCTCTTCCTCCATAGCAGTCGATAGGGACACATGTTAATGATGCTAAGAAGACTTAAGAACCTTTCCAAAAATGAGTAAGGGGCGGCCGTGAATCCAAGAATGCTCCTTCAGGCCGTTCTACTGTCCACTCTTTGGGCTCCATAGACATGATCTTCCTCCATTTTCAGCTATTTACTGTCCTGAAAGGAGATTGTCTACTGGACCGCACACACAGGCTCTCTGCTTTCACCCCTACCCCCTTCTTGACAATTGATGTCCTCATTCACCTTGCTGGCTGGAGCTCATCAGCCCGACTTGAGTGGATGGGCATTATCGTTGAAGGGAAAAGGACATGCATTTCGCCAAGGCTACCCATATCAACGCATACTGACAGTACCTAATAAATTTGGAAACCTTCTCCTAAATAACTAGGTGTGGGCGTCAATGCACATATGCATTACACGTCATGTTATTAGAAAAAGTGTAGAGTGTGCATGACCCGGCACACGCTGAGAATATATTTGTAAGGCCTGACTATTGTTGGGGTCTCACTAAATGGCAGCACAGCTGCTGTGGTTCCCATCCACTACGCCTGTGGTGGTGGACAGTTATCTAGCACCAGCACAACATCGCAGCCACACCCATTGTTCACCATGTTCTCATAATCTCACATTGATTGCCTACTGCAACCGCTGTGACTCCCTCTAACAATCACGCCAGAATAGCCAGGCTGGTAAACAGACGGGGCAAAACACTATATTATTTGAGCCCGGCGAATCAATTGATTGGCCTAGTTGCGTGAATGGTGTTCCATTGCTTCGAAAAACTTGGATAGAAGCTTTCGTACTTAAATAGCAAGTGTCTCGCAACATAGGCTTCGCGACTGTTCATGGTCGTTCACACATGAAAAACCATGCCTCAACGCTCAACTTTGGCAAACATGTCCCTGTGAGTCTGCTGGGACCCACGCCAGTCACTGCAGATCTCCATCCTACCTACATCCTGAGCAAAATCCATCGGATGTGTCACGGTTTGTTTGACGGATTGAAGTCAGTGTAGTTGCAGCCTTCCTGCTGTACGTCTAGCAGAACGCTGTTATCAAAGCCCAGGCTGGCACCAACCTTCAACATCTCATCGATTGTCTCCTTGGGCGCCACTTTGGCCCGCGTGAAGAACCAATACCTGTATGGAAACAGCCGTGTGATACTCTGAACGCCGGGCGCTATCCTTGTACACCAGGTAAAGTGTATCTGTAAGACTAGTGCTTTATTTACCTATGCACTTCAGGCTCGCCTTTCTGATCACAAAGAGGCTTCAGAAGTAAGAGGCTTCCCTAGGTGCTCCCGCACAGGTATGAACAGGCCGATGCAATGGCACACAAAAAGGAGAGGGAATGGATGGGGAGAAGGCAGTGTGGAAAAGCGGGGAGGGTTTGGGGAGGAAAAGAGGAAGAAAGGGACAGGCGGGGGGGGGGGGTGTTGTGAGCAGGTCGGAGGGAGCAAGGGAGATAGGCGGGAGAAAAGTATGGATAGATGGGGGGATGGGGAGAAAGGGGGGGGGGGGCGGGGGAGAACACGCGCACACCCGACACCATTGAGTTGCAGAATTGTAGGAAGGGCATTCCCAGTCCGACAAGCATCTCCGGAGGGAGTCTCAGGTGGGCCACCGGAGACTATAGCCCAGTCATATCCTACATATCAAGACGTTGTTAGTGAGTCGAGAAGGATTTGTAACTTTTGTCTGACCACGTGGGCTATGGCTTTTCACATATAAAAGGGTAAGCTCGCGCCAGGAACAGTGTAGTTTTTGCTAAGAGTACTTAAAAGCATCTCATGACAATTGGTGCAGTGTTTTACCTTTGAAGTCGGGGTCAGATGAGTTTTTAGGCCCTGCAGCAACAATCCAGTAGGGTCCCTGAATGGCACCCCAGCAATTCGCATCAGGGTTTTCATCAAGAAGTCACTGGTGGCTGCATCAAAAGAAAAT
Source organism: Botryococcus braunii (assembly GCA_002005505.1). Taxonomy (NCBI): domain Eukaryota; kingdom Viridiplantae; phylum Chlorophyta; class Trebouxiophyceae; genus Botryococcus; species Botryococcus braunii. Next base: position 155,979 of record KV908634.1, read on the forward strand.
TTTGCACAGCAATTAAGTTGGGTCCTAGAAGCTTCATGGTCCTTCAAAGGTGAACATCCGTGTGTCCATGCATGTACACTGATTTTAAAGGAACATAGAAGTTATGGGTGAATTTCAGTACCAAGAAGAAACCAGGGACATCTGAAAGCCCCAGGATGCCCAGAGTTAGCTGTCCAATGGGACCTGCTCCCCACCCCCAAAGAGAACTGTAAATATGAACTCCATTGTTTTGTGACAAAAAGAATGTTTCTGTTGGGGCTTTTTCCCCCAATACATCATGCAACTAGCTTTGACAATACATGATGCAAGTTGCTTTGAACAAAAAGGTCTGAAAAAGGACAGCGCCGTCCACTCTACTCCCCAGGATACTTTACTATTGTTCCAGCCGCAGCATGGCAGCCATGTGAAGCAAAAGATGGTCGAGCTGGTCCTTCAAGATGGTTAAGAACATTCAAATCAGCTGGTGACTCCTTCCAAAGTGAACTCAGAGACTCTTAATCAATGTTGCTTCGTGTCACTACCACCTGAGTCCCAAGTGAACATGCCCAGCAAAAGGGACCACTGAGCTATGGGTGACCAGCATCTTACACCAACAATGCATGGGTCTTGAGCCATTGGCTTTGGTGATTTGATGTCACCAACACTCCATAGTGTTGGATTGCTAACAGCAGTTCACCATTGGTCTGGAATTTGCACAAGCCGTGGCAGTACAACAATTGTCAGAGCAGTTCAAACAAAAATATCAATCTTGGGTATTTGGGGCATTCTGCTATATCATGCCTGTACCTGGAAAATATGGGCCAACGGACAGTTTGCTGGGATAGCTGGGATCTGGGATACGGGCGCGCAGCTGGAAGAGGGCATTCTGGATGCCAGAGATAGGAGAACTGTGTTCACAGACAACAACCACTCATCTTACAGGACCACGCTAGATGCATTGGTGTTGTAGTACCCCTAAGAAAGTCTTCGGCAATTTAGAATGTGCTAAGTGGCTGCTGGGAAAAGGAATATACGGCAATATGTAGTACTCTGCCTGATTGCCAGACCTAGTTAGCAGACATGTTGCAACTCATAACCCTGCTGTGGTTTAATTTGACAGAAACAGCTCAAGAAATCATCATGGGTACATGTTTTTGTTAGCAAGGTCAGAAAGAGTTGTCACTGTCCTCTATAAAATGGCCTCAATATTGGTGGGGATTTTTTTTTGAGGTTGCTAGAATCAAAATAATATGCTTCAAAACGTTGTAAGCTCCCACATGACGTCGGACCTGAGATACAACCTTATGTGCATATGCCAGATGACATACCACTTTGCATACAGCACATAAGAAGGTAACACTAGTAGATGACCCAGCTGCATTTCTCTTCGATGTCATTTTGCATTTCAAAAGTGCCTGATCATGCAATCTCTATATCCCAAATTTCAAGGTTATGGGATCAGCACACTTACGTGACACTTCCAGTCCCGTACGGAATGCCATTGACAGAACCTGCAGCAAATGCAGATCGTTACAACCAAGTATGTCTAAGGAGCGCTGACTGGGGGTATCGTTTCAGAAACTCTCTATTCTCAGACATTCCGCACCAAAATTGGCATAGTTTGTCACAATCAGACCCTCGGATATGTTTGCGGGGTTGACAGGTTTGTAGCTGGCCTGCACTTTTCCACGGATGTCAGTGCCATGCAGGCAACAATTGCTTTGCCTTAAGAGTTGTGCAGAGAAAGTCAAATCTTACCGCAACACAAAAGAGTGTGATTGGTGGCTGATACAAAACAGGCTGCGCATCCCGCAAGAAGGATCAGCGTTGCACGGTCGAGACAAATCTTGACTTTAGCTTGCATTCGGTGAGCAGAAAGAGTGGCTCATCCCAAATCAGGTCATGTGGTTCCTTACCATTTGTTTCTGAATATACCATGGATCTGTAACACAGGAAAGGGTCAGATGCCAAAGCATTGTCATAAAAACTCACGACGAGTGCACAGAAACTAGGGATAACATTCTATTAGTGGATCGTAACAAAATGTTCTCCAACTATGTTAACTACGCTAAGAATGACGAGCAACACTCGCAGCCGATGGTGACCTACGTTCAATATATGCTTCAGGAGAAAATGGAAGAATAGCATTGAAACCCGGAGGAGGGCATGTGGGAGCTGCGGAGCTGCTTTTCTGTGGTGCCTTGGATTGTTCCATAAGAGTTTCTAGTCTGCTCCTGAGCAAACCTTCAGCAATGCCAGACTGTTCCATTTCTGCTTGAAGATGACTCACTGATTTAACCATTGCTGAAACCTGACTATTTTCTGAGGATGTCAATTTACTTTCGTGTGCAATAGGAGTATTCGATTTTGCTTTGCCGTGCAGATGGCTAACTTTCTCTTTTGTGGCCTTTTCGACTGATTGGAGTTTGTCTTCTATTGTCTTCTTGACTTCCTCCGATTTTTGTTGCAAGTTGCCATGGCCGAATGTTAGAGATGCCAAGAGAAATACACATAGCAGTCCCGGACCCATGTTCATCGCGAAACCACGGGACATGTATCGCTCTGCTCTACAATTGAATGCAAGCTCTTACTTTCAAGGTCCCTGCACTCCGTGCTTGTCCGTTTTAAGAATTGAATCACTTGCAACTAAGTGAAAAAATAAAAGGAAAAAGAATATCACTTTGGCTTGCGCCGCGCAATTTGCGCGGCAAAGCTGTCGTTTTACCATGTCACAGTTTTGAAGATTCGCCGGATCATGCCGGCATTGCCCTGGAAGGCAAAACCTCTAGAACCGAGGTGAAAAAATGGGGAAAAAGGGGGGGCGAGGTGAAAAATCATGGAGGCGGAAAGAGGCCAGGAGGTGAAAAGAAATGGTGGCAGGAATTTTACAAAAATTACAGAAGTTTTGGACAACCCCATAGGGTCCTCTGCAGATTCTTACAGCTCCTTCAAGACCATCACCAAAGCAACAAAACTTCCTTTCTAGTATTCAACCGTGCCTCACTGACCACTAACTGAACCCTTTAAAAATTTGACTTCAACCCCTTCAAAATCTCAGCTCAAGGACACCAGATAATAGAAGCCCTAAAGAGGCCTATGGATTTCAGTGAACGCACTCTACAACAAAAACAAGAGTAATGTCACAACGCTCTTCAAGTTCCTGCTGTGCACATATCTGTAACAGTGGAATAATACACTCTGATTGGAGATTATACTCACCACACCTAGTCCCATTATAAACAGTTTTGTAAGAGTGCAGATTTAACCCTTCAAACTAATGCTGAACAGACCCTAAGAATGGAACCTCACTCCTCAAATGGAAAAGCAGTCTTGGCAACAATTGTAACCTGCTTCAGTTTCTGTTCTTGCGACCCCTCCTACGGCTCATGATGATGTCGGGATCATGCAAATCCAGTCTGTCCCCCTTTACCCTGAGCAACACCCTTTTTTGCTCTTCCAAATCTCCCACCATGCTGCCACTTGATGAGTGCGGCCGCTGTGACAATGATTAGGAGGTCCACCACATGTAGAAAGCTCCCGAGGATGACAAGAATGGCAAATCAGCCCAGCAAGACTGCCCTTAAGCCTCAGACATCCTCTTGAGCTGGGAATTTGATCACGCACCGACATGTCAGCCTGG
>KV908634.1:167097-173992 GCA_002005505.1 Botryococcus braunii
GTGGCCAGGCTCAAAACATCATGTAGTGCAGCATGCATTTTGAAGGGTCCATGTGACATGCGCCGAATGGCAAACTCACAGATGTCTTTCCTTCCTTCTTCTTTCTTTCACTGATGCCCCCCATTTTTTCCTTTCCACAACTTGGGATCCCCAGCCCTTTCCTCCAGGGCCTTGCAGTCAAGCTGTGGTAGATAGTACAAGCTTGCCCTTAAGTCAGGAAATAGGCATGGCCTGGTAGTCTCGTCTACTGTAGGGGTTCCACAAGAATGTCCCCTAAGCCCCACATTTTTGGGGTGTTAGCGTATGGGCTCCCAAAGTACCTGCGGGCTCGGTGTCCGTGTGGTGGTATTCTATTGTTGGATGAGACAATCATTGATACCCTATAGGTTATGCAGATGACTTCACGCGTCTAGCTTCAAGAGGACCTCCAAGTGCGCTTCAATTAAAATACTACTCCAGAATGGTGCACGGCAATGAACATGAAATTGAACGGGTCCAAGACACACACTTTGAACGTCAACCCCAAATGCCACACTTTCACCGATTGCAGTATTATGCGGTGCCGAACCTATTGAGGTTGTTCAGGAGGCTAAATATTAGGACTTCACGTCCATAATCAAAGTGGACTTTGTGCTAGCATAACAAGGCTAGAACAACGATTCTGGATGGCATGGGCTGAACTCATTTAGGGTTCTGGGAAGTTTCAGTGTGACTTACAAAAATATCCACGTCTTTGATGCTTATCTTGTACCTTGCGTGCCTCCCTCCTCTCATCTCCTATGGATGTGAGGAGCACACGCAAGGCATCTTCTTGACCTTGCGGGTCCAAAATACTGTATATGTAAGAAGGTACTCTGTGAAATCACCGGTGTTTGTTTCAATAACCCGGAGGATAATCTCAGTTGTGGGTTGAATATCAACCCCTTGTGGTCCACATGGTTGTTACGGGTGGTGAGCTTTTGGACTACGATTGCTGACATGGGTCCAGAAGGCTTCACTGCAAGGTTCTTTTGAAGAACCTCACCTTCACCATCACTAGTAGGCGTGAAACCTTTGCAGGAAGTGTGATTAAGCAATTGAAAAAATGGGTATTTCGCTGCCGACCACATCCACACGGACACATGGTGCACCTGAACGTATTGGTGCACCTGAACGTATTGATGTGCGTCAGGTCCAAGACCTACTTCATCGTCAGGCAGATCTCTTGTGGGAAGGCTTCCATCCTGCTCCTCGCTCATGTATCTCTGTTATAACCTAATTCTGGCATTGTATTATATTGTAGATATTATAGGTGGTTTATTCGTCCTTAACGTGTGGCTCTGCATAGAGGTGCCCCCAGACGTCATCTCCCTGTGAAGACTGTCAGAACCCTCTTACGGTTTCGCCTGGGATGTCATGACCCCAATTGGCACTACTTGACGGCAAAGAATCCCTAGTATTGAGATGGTCTGTGCCAGGTGTTAAATTGGGGTGGTGGGAAATGATTTTCAATTCCTGTTCATTCGTCCATTCACAGAACATTTCCAGTCTCAGTTCAACCACTTTTTCCATCCGGAAGTTCGATCAGTGAGTCGCTTCATGTGGAAGCCAGACGGTGAAGGGGTTGCCAGGTTGGTAATGATAGGTTAGTAGGCCGACATGAATGTTTCAGGGTCATCCATCTCTTAGTATGCTCTTAGTGTGCGTGCATGCCTCTGTGTTCCTGTGAAAGGTTATGGGCAATCGGCTTTCCCTGTACAAAGCAGACAGGTCGTCAATAGACGAAGTTACTCCAGCTACAGTCCGTACGACTGTCTGCTGAGTGCCACACACAACTGTCGGACAAGACTAGCATCTGGTGATGCCCAGCATCTTTCACAACCAGTTACGTTACATCATTATCTTGTACACAAGCACCGATCAAGCAATCACTAGATAAGGCTCTAGACGGCTACGTTCAAGTACATGCCTATACTCCCTGAAGTCACTGTCCCTTATCTGTTTGAGTGACTACAGGGTACACTAAGCTTGTTCACTCTCACAATAGCAACAATGATACAACACACACTGCCGCACCGTACCTGTACAAAGCAGACAGGTCGTCAATAGACGAAGTTACTCCAGCTACAGTCCGTACGACTGTCTGCTGAGTGCCACACACAACTGTCGGACAAGACTAGCATCTGGTGATGCCCAGCATCTTTCACAACCAGTTGGTATTCACTCCGGTGGGGCAGCCTTAAGAGTTCATCCGACAAACGTGTGATCTAGATAGGATTGTACCTTATGTTCGAAAACGTCCAGAATCTGCCGTGTCTCAAGGTACCTTATGTTCTCAATGGACCCATATCCTAATAGTGCACACATGAAGATCACTTAAAGCACAAGGCATTCAATAATAATGTTCAGAACTCAACACTTCCCCTTGCCTGCATGCTTTAAGTGTATCTTCTCAAACCTAGTGAATCACGATGACCAACAAACACGGGCTTGGCAAGTGGCTTGGTCATAATGTCAGCCACATTGCGTGCAGATTCCACATAGAGGATATCTACCTGCCCAAGTGCCATAGCTTCCCTAGCGTAGTGGAAGCTTACTGCAACGTGCTTTGTGAATTTGGAATACAGGGGGTTCCGTAAATTAGAAATGCATCCTTGGTTGTCACAGAAAATTTTGACCCTCCAAGGTGCAGCCCCTATCTCTTCCAAGAAGCCCCTTAGCCAGTTGGCTTCCTTCACAATATGGCCAGCTGCCATAAACTCAGCTTGCACAGTTGAGGTAGCAACTGAGCTCTGCTTCTTGCTTCCCCAAACCACGGCACTACCATAGACTGATAGAACATAGCCAGTGGTGGAATACCTGTGGTCCAGGTCCCCAGCATAGTCGGCATCAACATAGCCTTCTAGCTCAGGGCCCTTTCCACCCAGAGTAAGAGCTAACTCTCTGGTATCTCTCAAGTACTTCAGCACTCGAATGGCCTCATTCCAGTGTGAGGTAGTGGGTGTCATTCTATACCTTGACAACACTCCAACAGCCTGAGAAATGTCAGGCCGGGTCGTATTGGCTATGTACAGTAACGATCCAATTAACTCGCAGTATCGATGACCAGGTGGCAGAGGGGTACCAGCCCCATGTGACATACCATCTGAGGACTCGGGTCTGCTGCTAGCCACGAAGTCCTTGGACATGGGGGTATCAACCCCACGTCCATCATCAGCAACGCCAAACTTCTCCACAAGAGCATCAATCTTGGGAGTGCAACTCATGGAAATAGTGCCCTGAACTCTATTGCGTAGGACCTGACACCCCAGGAAATCATTCACCTCTCCCAAATCATGGATGGTGAAGTCCTTCTTCAATAACTCTTTCCCCCACTCAATCTCTGCAACCACTCTGGCAACTATGAGAAGATCATCGACATAAACAAGAATAAACGACAGATTACCATCAGGGGCCCTCCTGATGTATACCCCAGCGTCGCTCTTGCACACACTATACCCCATCACGCTCAACTTGTCGCTCAAGGTCTTGTGCCAAGCCCGTGGGGCTTGCTTAAGACCGTAGAGTGCCTTCCTGAGCTTGCACACAACTCTCGTGTTGCCATTCTCAAATCCTGGTGGTTGGGTCACATAGACCTCTTCCTCCAACTCCCCATTGAGAAAAGCTGTCTTGATATCCACTTGGTGGATCTCAAGATTTTGTGTGGCAGCCACTGCCAGCACAGCTCTCCTAGCACCATAGCTGCTGGTAGGTGCAAAAACCTCACCAACATCTATACCAGGAATCTGTCTGCAACCCTGGGCAACCAATCTTGCTTTAAACCGAGTGACATTCCCATGTGCATCGTTTTTTGTAGAAAAAATCCAATGAACAGGGATAACTTTCTGCCCATGGGGTCTTTCCACATACTGCATAACCTCATGGGTGTCTAAAGACTCCATCTCCTCTTGCATTGCCTGCTGCCAAAACTCCCACTGAGGTGAGCGCTGGGCTTCCCTCAAGTTTGAGGGCACGTGAACTTTTCCCAACGTGACAGAAGGTACACTCTGTACCTTATGCTGTGGTGCAGCAGGGCTGTCAGCCTTACTGATGCTGCTCCCTTCTCTCTCTCTCTCTCCCTGGTTGCCAGAATAAGGTACATTATGTACCTTATGCTGGGACTGGGCAGTACTGCCGGGATTATCTGATTCCTTCTCAAGTCTCTCTCTCTCTCCTTGACTACTGGACTCATGTGCAGCACCCTTACATTCTCGCACCTTCCGCAATGCAGAGGGGAGCAGCAGCTCTCTCTCTCTCCTGGACTCACACTTGGGCACACTACCCAGACTTGCCTGAGCTGCGCCTACAATGTCAGCCTGCACACCATAAGCATGACTAGCCAGTGACTGGGATTGGGCACCAGCTTCCCCTACTGCTGGCATGTCTAACCCACTGCTCTCATCTCTTACATCTGCACCGAACATAGCCTCGACTGTCTCAACCTGCCCCTGCATATCAGGGAGACCAACCATGTTTGGCTCACTCACAATTGCCTGACCTGGGTCAGGGGCATGCAATGGGATGTCAGAATGCTCTCTCCTAGCCACGCGCTGTACATAACGCTGCTCCCTTGTAAGGGTGGTCCCTGGAGGAAGGGGAATTTGTGACTTCCCCTGCATTCGCAACCCCTCTTGTACCTTCTGCATTTTTTCTACCTGGGATTGAGTTTCTACACCCCCCCTGGCCAGATTCTGCATATGCTCAAGCACCGACCACGAGTGCTGAGATGGTTCTGGGGTCCCAACAGTAGGATCCAGGCTGGTGGGGTTTCCTTGGTCATGTGCTGCTGTGGTCCCGTCTCCAGACTGATCCCCAGCACAAAGTCCAGAGGTCCCAGGAGCCCCAGTGGAAAGCGTCTCCACTCCATGGTCATCCTCCTCATCCCAGAACGTGGGTGGAGCAGCAGAGGGAATTGCTTGAGGCGTTGCCAGATTCTCACTGCCAAGGGGGGTGATATCCTAGAATCATAGACAGACCCAGGCTGGACCTTTGATAGACCCACTCTCTCAGCCCCCTCAAGTGCTCGATAAAGCTGACGTCCCTACTCTCCTTCCACACTCCATTCCCCACGTACACACGATACGCTTTAGACTGGGGACAATAACCAGTAAACATCCCAGGGGTGGTCTTGGGCCCAAAAACAGACCTTTGGCCACTGGGAATGTGCACATGGGCTACACAGCCAAACGTGCGCAGCACAGACACATCAGGTTTGACACCAAAGAATAATTCCATGGGGGTCAGGGACCTGCCTGAAGTAGGACCCACATTGTAGAGGAGGGTAGCTGTCTCAAGCGCCTCCTTCCAAAGGGAGGGGTCTGCTGCAGCATGGACCAACAGAGTCCTTGTTCGCTCCTTCAGGGTCCTATTCATCCTCTCCGCCACCCCATTCTGCTGAGGCGTGTAGGGCGCTGAGGACTCCATCTTAGTGCCCTGCTGAGCACAAAACTCTTTGAATTGCTGGTTCAGGAACTCTGAACCCCTGTCAGTCCTCACACACTTCACAACCGTGCCTCGTTGGGTCTGCCAAAAGCGGAGCAGGTCTATCACAGCCTTTGGGATGCAATCCTTTGACTTCACAGGCAGGGAGGCAACTTGGTGTGAACTTTCATCCACTACAGTGACCCAATATCGTTCACCTGTGATGGCAGGAGGTGATATGGGACCCACAGTATCCACATGGACTCTATCGAGTGGGTGATGTGCAGGCCTGGAAGATACAGGGAAAGGAGGTCTGGAGTGTTTCCCTTGTATACACGATTCACAGTGCTTGGGGCACTCAGAGCAGGGAGCAAGGGAGATATTGATTCCTGTAACCAGATCTTCCTTGGAGAACCTCTGCATGCTGCTGGCACCAGGATGACCTAACCTAGCATGCCACAGAGATCTCTCGCTACACACGTGTCCTTTCCTAAGATGAGACGCCTCAGCCATGTGATCAATATGTCTGCAGCCAACTTGCTGCCCTCTGACAGGACTAACAAACTCCAAAAAAAACAGACCTCGTGCGCGGTGATATCTCCACACCACCCTTCAGGTCCCTTCATGGCTGTGTAACCACCTGCAGTGTCAGTCAGGAAAGATGCTCCATCCTGAATTGCACCAGTGACTGAAATGAGGTTGGTATGCGCAGAAGGAACACACTGCACATTGTGCAGCCAGAATACTTCGTGCCTTGCATTCACAAGGCATACAGACCCAGATGCAATGATTCCTCCCTTGCGTCTGAGGTTGCAAGTGCAGAGGAAGGCTGTCTATGCATAACTGGATTATGGAGCAATGAGAGATCATGACTATATGCAAGAGGCACCACTATCTATTAACCAAGATGTGCTGCTAGCTCATGCGAGTTGGGGCAAGCACATGAGAGAGTAACATCGCTCACCAGGAGGGGTGGAGTGGTAAATGCACGAAACGTGGTGATGTTGGATGTTATATGCTGAAGGAGGTCAGGCTGGCGGATGAAGCGGCACCCGGCCAATCCATGTCCAGCTTGAGGAGACGACTGTGGGCCTCCCTGGCCCCAGTAAGCTGCAGGCCCAACGCTTGCCGCTTGCATGTTTTGATGCAGAGCCTGCAGCTGCCTGAGCGGTCCGCAGTCAGTCATGAAGTGGCCCTTTGCCTTGCAGAAGTGGCATGTAAGCTCCTCTCTGGGCCTTCTTGCCCTGCCAGGTCCACGCCCCCTGCCACCAAAAGTAGTTGCAGAGGGGCCAGCGGGAGGCTGTTCGTTTGCTGGTAGTGCTGCTCCAACTCCCGGTACTGCTCCCACTCCTGGTGCAGCTCCAGCGCTTGATGACGCTCCAGCTACCCCCCCAGAGGGACCAGCCACTGCTGCAGCTGCCATGGCCTGAGGTGTTCCCTCTGCAGGTGGGTCCTT
>KV908635.1:0-17500 GCA_002005505.1 Botryococcus braunii
TAAGACGGCCCCAAGACCTGCAGTGAGGCATCCGTATGCACCTCAAACGGCTTAGAGAAATCCGGGAAAGCCAAGCAGGAGCTTGAGTCAAAGCCTGCTTAATAGCATCAAAGGCTTGCTGACACGAGCTCTGCCAGTCCCAAAGGACACCCTTGCGAGTCATGCCATGCAGGGGCATGGCCAGCCTTGCAAAGTCCTTAATGAACTTACGGAAGTATGTTGCCAATCCAAGAAAGGATCGCAACTCCGTTAAGCCCGTGGGCTTAGGCCAATTGTAGACTGCAGCAGTCTTGCGTGGGTCAACCTTCACGCCCTCAGAAGAGACAATATGGCCTAAGTAAGCCACCTCAGACTTAGCGAAGGAGCACTTCTTCAGATTTGCATAGAGCTGATGCTCTCGAAGAAGCTCCAACACTTGCCGCAAATGCTGGCAATGCTCCTCTGGTGTCTTACTGTAGATGAGGATGTCATCTAAGTACACCAAGACAAACTTATGCAGATACGGCCGGAATATTGTATTCATTGCCGTCTGAAAAGTTGCCGGCGCGTTCGTCAATCCGAACGGCAAGACACGCCAGTGAAACAATCCGTCGGGTGTACGAAAGGCAGTCTTAGGTACATCCTCGTCGGATATCCGGATCTGATGGTACCCTGATGTCAAGTCCAGACTTGTAAACAAGGTCGCACCTTGAAGCTGATCAAGTGCATCATCAATGCGTGGCATTGGGTACTTGTTCTTGACGGTGAGTTTGTTCAGTGCGCGATAATCTATGACCATCCGCAAACCCCCGTCCTTCTTCTGGACAAACAGGATCGGTGCACCGTAAGGAGAAGTCGAAGGTTCTATGAACTTCTTCTCTAGGAGCAGCTTCACCTGCCTCTCAGCTTCCATCACCTCCGAACGAGACAGTCGGTAGAAGGGTCGTGATGGAGGCTTCGCGTGTGGATCAATCAGAGGGATTGTGTGAGAAACCCCAGGACGGTCAGGGGGAAGCCCTGGCACGTCTTCAGGGAAGACATCTGCAAACTCTTGTAGCAAAGAGTGCACACTCACAGGTACTTCCACAAGCGATGCTTCAGAAGACAGCAATTGCGTTACAGATGAGAAGAACGTTTTACACCCCGCGCGCGCAAGACGCTTGGCCTGTACCATCGTTATGACGAACTTCTTTACATCTGTACAATCAGAGTCAGTCATGACGATGTTGTCCTTACATCGTAACCGAAAGGGCTTACCCTTCCTAGTGTACCCAGTGACACATTTGTCATCGAAGTTCACACTAGCACGAGCTCTGGTCAACCATTGCTGCCCTAACAACACATCCCACTCACAGGAGTGAACATGCATCACTGTACAAGTTACAGCAGCAAAACGGTAACCCTGGATCGTCACAGAGATTGTAACATGCCCAAGATGATCAACTTCCAGGCCATTGGCCATTTGCAACACTGCCTTCTCCGTGGGTGACTCTATTTGTAGACCAAGTCGATCCGCGAGCGCTGCACTGATGATGTTGCAGCTAGCTCCAGAGTCAGCCAATACCTGGCAGTGCACGCCTTGCACCTGGCCACCAAAAATCATAGTCAGCTTTTGCACCTCAGCATCTGGGTGGAAAGCATTAGCTATAATCTGCATTGGACTTACATCAGCCCCCGCTTGGTCTGAAGGCCCATACCTTCAGGAAGCAGGTGCCTTGCCCTTGCCCTTGTCGTGGGCATCAGGCTTCTTGCAGAACTTGGCCGTGTGGCCCAGTTCCCCGCACTTGTAGCAGCGGCCTTCGCGCTTCATCCTCGCTGCATACGCGTTGGGCTGCGTGCCCGAAGGCCCAGCACCAGATCCATTCGAGCCCGGAGGCTTCCCAAAGGCAGCGCGCTTAGGAGGTGGAATAGCATCCCCGTCTGCCAGGCGCTTGCCCTTGATCAAGGCCTTCAGCTCTTGAGTCTCCTTCTCGCTCGCTGCACCCGGCAACATACGCAAGAAGGATTCAGCTTCCTTGGCAGCTTGAACAACAATGTCAAGGTTACCAAGCTCGTTACGAACGAGTGAATCTCTTGTTAAAACCTCCAAAATGTTTGGTTTTAACCCCGCCCTAAAGTAGGCACAAGCTTCAGGGCCCGAGATAGGATACTTGACAGCTTCAACCATGATAGCACGAAACATAGCATGGTAAGCTGCCACGGACTTAGTCTGCCTTAATCGCGCCAATCGTGGACGCACAGTATTTTCTACTTCCACTTCAACAAAATGAGCGAGAAGAGAAGTCTTGAAAATGGCAAAGTCCTTCACATCCTTTCCCTGAACAGAAAGGGACCTTTTAAGGAGCGCCCATTCCTTAGCGGCTCGGCCAGTAAGGCAAAGGGACGCGTGGGACACTAATTCATCATCACGAAGGCCCAAAATACACGAATAATCGTCAAATTGACCGAGCCAAGTGATTATGTCAGTCCCCTCCTTTTCCCCATTAAACAACGGAGCCGGTGGGCGCCGAAAGGACCCACGTGAAGGTTCAGTTGTTCTCTTCGCATTGAATTCTGAATTCAACACGTCAACGGAAGGACCAGAAGTGGGGTGCCCACCTGCAACGCGTTGAGTCAGCACCGCAACTTCGGCCTCCAACATATCCACGCGATCCTCCGTACGACCCACGGAAGAATCCGTATCGAGCTCGGCAGCGATGAAGTACAACTGCCAAACTCTCGTTTCGTATTCCAGTTTCGCCGTCGCGAGCCTCTGCATTTCGGCAAAATGCGCCACCGAGTCGAAACCCGGCTTAAAGCCGCCCTCTCCAGTTACCTGGAGGTGCAGCTGCGTCGACAGCTTCGCTAAGTGAACCTCGACCGGCTCAAGCTTCTCGAAATAATCACCGATTTCACGAACCAGTTGCTGCGTAGCGATCTCGGCACTAGGAAGTGCTTGGATCTCCACGAGCTTCTGTTTCGTGAAAGCGCGACAATTTTCGTAGCTCAAGCCGTTCGAAAGGTCCGGGACTCGGGGATTTTTCCTGGCCCAAGTGGGCCACGAGTCGTCCCAAACCGTCCCAATAGCACACCTCCTCGTAGGAGGCACGGTTACAAATGTATTTCGCAACCCCTGCGGCACTTCGACAAGTGTCCGGAGTGCCATCGCAAACCCCAGGTTTACGACCACGGACCCCAGGTCCGTAAAACACACAAGATACACGAGAAATCGAAAACCCCAGGTTTTAGAATTCTCGCCGATACCAAATGTAGTATCTTGCTTGTCTCAAGTTCGTGTGAGAATGACCTCACACAGGTGCGACCCGTCTGATAGCACCCCGCCAGCCAAGCTGGCCAGATTACGTAATGAGGTCATCGTACCCCGCTCTCCGATCACGCGCTATCGGCTCGATGCCGATCGGCTCCCTAACGGACCCTTCGCACTCGGAACGTTACAATTGGCCTCTTTGACAGCTGCACTTGCCGCCATAAACTCAGCCTCTACAGTGGACGTGGCAACTGCAGACTGCTTCTTGCTTCCCCAAACTACAGCTCCTCCGAACACACGAATTACGTAACCAGTAGTGGAAAACCGATGATCCTGATCACCACCATAATCTGCATCAACAAAGCCCTCCAGCTCTGTGTCCTTCCCTCCAAGCACCAAAACAAGATCCCTGGTAGCCTTCAGATATTTCAGCACTCTGATGGCTTCATTCCAGTGAGCAGTAGTGGGAGTAATCCTGTACCAAGAAAGCACTCCCACAGCCTGGGAAATATCAGGCCTAGTGGTGTTGGCAATGTACAACAGTGATCCAACCAGTTCACAATATCTGTGTCCGGGTGGCAAGAGACTCCCAGCTCCAATGCTGGCACTGTTGTCCTTGGATGCCGGTTGCTGTGTGGCCACAAAATCCTTAGTCATAGGGGTGTCAGGCCCCACAGACTCCAGATCCAGCCCAAATTTTTCAACTAGTGCATCAATCTTGGGGATACAGCTCAATGAAATCAACCCTTTTTCTCTATCTCTCATCACTTGGCAGCCCAAGAAATCTTTCACCTCTCCTAGATCATGAATGGTGAACTCCTGCTTAAGCAACCCTTTCACCCTCTCAATCTCACCCATGCCCTTGGAAACTATCAATAGATCATCAACATAAATCAGCACAAAAGATTTCCCTCCATCCACAGAGCATTTCACATAGACACCAGCATCACTCTTGCACACCTCATACCCCATGGTGTGTAGCTTCTCATTAAGGGTCTTATGCCATGCCCTTGGAGCTTGCTTCAGGCCATACAGTGCCTTCTTCAAGCGACACACTGTGTTACCATCCCCATTTTCAAACCCAGGAGGTTGTGTGACATAGACCTCCTCCTCTAATTCACCATTTAAAAATGCAGTCTTGACATCCACCTGGTGAATTTCAAGACCCTCTTGTGCGGCCACTGACAGCAGGGCTCTCCTAGATCCATAACTGCTGGTGGGAGCAAATACCTCCATTACATCCACTCCTGGAATTTGCCTACACCCTTGAGCCACCAGCCTAGCCTTGAACCTCAGCACATTACCATGAGCATCCATTTTCACTGAGAAAATCCAGTGAACTGGAATTACTTTGTGACCACGAGGTCTTGGAACAAACTCCATCACCTCATGAGCATCTAAGGAGTTTTGCTCCTCCTGCATAGCAGCCTTCCAATATTCCCACTGTGGGGACTGCTGGGCCTCCTTTAGACTGGAAGGCACACTAATCTTCCCAAATCTCACCCCAGTGTGCTTCCCCTGATCTTGCTTACTCTCACTCTCACTGTCACCCACTACTCTTTCGCTGAATGTCGCCGCACTGCACGTGGGGACTGTGGGCAAAGATTCAGCTCTCCCCCTCTGCTCTTTCTCTCTCTTAGACTCACAGCTTGCCCTCTCAAGCTTGCTGCCAGGCACTCTCACATCCTCCTCCCAAACACAGGTACCTCTCGGAAAGCTCTTGTAATTGGGGGAATCCTCACACTGTCCAGGCTTCCGATTCACCTCCTCAGACACACTCTCACATGGCTGACGGTTTGCAGTCCCGTCTGGACTCTCACAGGCATTTGAACCACTCTGCATTGCATGAGCTCTTGGTCTGTCTTGAGGCTGAGCCCATGTCTCTCTCTCTCTCTGTCTGCTCCCCACTAGACATGAGCGCTGGGGCGCAGGCCCAGCAGCACACTCCCATGCATGGCCCACGCTTGCGTGGCTGGCACCACATTGTCCTTGGGCATCACAGATTGAGTTCCCATCTCTAACATGTCTCTCAGGCACTGAGCAGGTCCCACCCATACAGCTCAGCTCTCTTGGACCATATGCAGTCTGATCAGAGACTGCCCCCCTCTCATCTCTTACAGGTGAAACAGGTCTCTCGGTGTCCTGACCCAATTCCTGCACTTCCCCTGGTCCCTGTGACTCTGTGTCACCTTCAGTCATCCCCTCTCGCGCACAGCTCTCTCCCTTATCCTGTGCCAGCAGGATATCCCGAGCCGCAGTTCGTTGCTCATAGCGTTGAGCCCGAGACAGTCCGTCTGGAGGCGGAATTGTCGTTGCCGGATGAGTGTTACGCAGTGACTGCTGTGCTCGCTCTAATATCCGTTGGTGTTGCCCGCGGTCCGAACTTCCTCGCGCCAGTCGTTGAATTGCGTCCAGAGCCCCGGACTGATCCAAGTCCGGCTGCTGTTCTCCCGTGCTTGATTCAGGAGTCACATTGGGAATGCCCTCCTCTTGGGAAGGCTTCCCCTGACTAGTAGGCTCAGTTGCAGCCTGGTCAGAGGGTACTGGGAAGGAGCTGTCAGGTCTAATGCTGGAGCATGGGCTGCTGACAGTCTGATTCTGCGTGCTGCACTGTGGCAATGACACCACTGGGTTGCTGCTGTGCATTTGCCCTGGTAAGTCTTCAGGGTATGAGAACTGCTGAGGCTGGTCAGAGAGAACTGTCATTCCCACCCGAGTAGCTCCTCGAATGTGTTCCACAAATTGGACATCTCTGCTCTCTCTCCAGATTCCCCCTCCCATATAGACACGGTATGCCTTTGACACTGGAGAGTACCCAGTGAACATCCCAGCCACAGCCTTTGGTGCAAATGCCCCCCTCTGCTGATCAGGAACGTGCACAAATGCAAGGCATCCCCATGTGCGCAGCAAGGATACATCTGGTTTATATCCCATGAACATTTCACAGGGAGATAGGGGCCTGCCTGTGCTGGGTCCCATATTTAGGAGGGTGCAGGCTGTCTCCAGGGCTTCCTTCCACATAACAGGGCTTGCTGCAGCAAAATTGAGGAGGGTTCTGGTGCGTTCCTTGAGGGTTCTGTTGGCTCTCTCAGCAACTCCATTCTGCTGAGGGGTATATGGGGCAGATGTCTCCAGCTTAGTCCCCTGGGATGCACAAAATTCCTAGAACTTGGCATTTAAGAACTCTGTGCCTCTGTCACAGCGGATGCACTTCACTGTAGTTTCCTTCTCAGTTTGCCAATACAAAATTAGGTCTCTGACAACCGCTCAAATTACATCTTTTGA
The DNA here is from genome assembly GCA_002005505.1 of Botryococcus braunii. Classification (NCBI taxonomy): domain Eukaryota; kingdom Viridiplantae; phylum Chlorophyta; class Trebouxiophyceae; genus Botryococcus; species Botryococcus braunii. The sequence goes on from KV908635.1 coordinate 6,512, forward strand.
CTTCACTGGCAGCACCGCCTTCCATCCGGATGCCTCATCAGTTACAGTTACCCAAAAGCGTTCCCCAGTAATGGCTGCTGGTGATATGGGGCCCACAGTGTCAATGTGGATTCTGTCAAGGGGTTTCTCAGCAGGTCTAGAGCTTTCACCAAATGGGGGACGTGCATGCTTCCCCTCAATGCAAGCTTCACAGTACTTAGGACAATTTTCACAAGGGGACAGTAAGGTGTCTAGGCCAGTAACCAGTTGCTCACTGCTCAGGCGTTTCATCCATGGATCTCCTGGGTGTCCCAATCTGCTGTGCCACAGGAAACGTTTGGCACAGTCATGGCTTTGAGCTGTGGAGCATTTCTTCTTCAGAGCAGCTGTTACTGAATAAGGGACCTTCACTGGTGCTACTGGGAGGCAGTTATGGACATAATACAGGCCATTCTCTGGTTTCACAGGCATCTGCCAACCACTCGGTCCTGAGACAGCAGTGAATGCTCCCAGTCTATCTGTACTGAACCGGATTCCATCACGCAGAGCAGCAGATACTGATAAAATATTGGTGGTGGCTGAGGGAACACACTGGACATGATGCATCCACACTGGAACATGCTGAGAGGACATGAGACACACTGACCCAGTAGCAACAATTCCCCCAGTGGCATCAGATGTAGCGAGCAGCAATGGGATAGGGTGGTCATGTACTGTAGGGGCATGCAGCAGGGAAAAGTTGTTCACAAGATGTACAGACGCTCCACTGTCCACAAGCCACGACTGTTTGGACTGTTGGTGTTTACTGCCATCCAGCACATTATATGATACCACGTATGGCATACCTTCTGAGGGAGGAGAAGGTGGGCCTGGAGGAGGGTGCAGCCGTGGGAACGCTCCAGTGCCTGGGAATGCATGCTGCACGCTTGGGGGTGGCTGGGGTGCTCCAGGATACTGCCCTTGGGGCCACATGGCAGCCAGTTGTTGCACAGCTGCCACCACATTGCGTTGTGTCTCTGCATCCCTTTTGCGTTTGCGGCAGTCTCTCCAAAAATGGCCTTTCCTGTGGCAGTAGTTGCATGTGCCTCTCACTTCTCCCCTTGATTCTGTGTCTTCTGGCTGTCTGGAGGGAATAGCCCCGCTAGTAGAAGGGGCTGGAGCTGCCCCTAGTTGGGCAGGCATTGCTTTCATCACCATGGCAGGCTGTTCTCCATCATCGTTGTAGCCAGAAGCCTCTGCTGTGGTGGAAATGAGAGCTGCCAGCTCATCCAGGGGGTAAGCTACTGCAGTGGGCAGCAGCCCGGGAGGATTGGCTGCTGCTGGCAGTCCCTGCACTATCTGAGTGGCCACATGACCATCCAAGAGGTCATGTCCATTGCGTTTCAAGCAGCTTTTGAGATTTATCATTCTGGACACATACTGAGAGATTGTTTCTCCACGTCTCATCCCTCTTGACATTTCCTTCAGCCAGTCTGCATTGGCTTGAGTGTTGTAACCACCAACAAATTTCTTGCAAATGAACAGATATGCATCATATGCCGACGGCTTACTTGACACTTCCCCTAACCATTCCTCTGGAACTGACTCATACAGCAGAAGCATTGCAGCTGCATTATGGATAGTCCCAGGCATGGCTGACTGAATGGCAGGAAAAGAACCCTTAGCACTATTTGCCGCAGTGAAGGCATTGTCCCATACCACAAAGTTTGTGCCATGACGATCAAGCTTAATATGCACCTTGACTTGGGTGGCTATGACCTTGGGAAGTACATCTCCCTCACCCTTTGATGTACTGGGTGTGCATGGCTGTCGAGTGGGGGACGATGTAGACGCCTCCTCTGTTGTGGGCTCTTCCTCTGATGGCTCCCTTGATTTAGATCTCTTCCTCGCCATGTTGCTTGAATGTCACTCAGTCTTCGTTAGGTTCTGAATGTTGCGAATCCCCGTCTTCGTCTCCGTTATCTGGGTCCGTGCACCACTCCTCTGGGCTGAATCCTTTTCTGCTGCCCAAAAAAGAAAGTAGGAAGTCCTGGTCAAGAGTGGCGAGAGCACACTCCACTGCTGTGTAGGCTGCCCTTTCTTCCCAGTATTCGGGTTTGCTGGGTCCTCCGATCTGTTGTAGATGCCGTTCAAATAATGCTCGCGTGACGAAGCCTGGATCCGCGTTGATGAATGAACACTCCCACGCAGTTACTTTGTAGGCTGGGTATGCAGAAAATCGTCGTCTGAACCACTTAGGCTGTTCGACTTTACCCAGTCCGTACGCGCGGCTGACAAAATCCATCACCAGGAATGCTCGTTCTTCTGGTGTTCTCGGTCCCGTATCTCCTCCAGCTCGCCTCAGGCTATCGTATGTAGGTGGTGAAGGAGGTGGGGGTATGAAAGGTCTTTTACCGCCGGACGACATCCTTCCGCTCTGCTTCGTTCGTCCCATCGTAGACTCGGAACATACTTTCAGTTGCCCAGCTCAAGAGTTGGTGGGCCCATAACCTGTACAATTCTGGGCGTAATATTCCCTGTATGTCCCGGCACGAAGGGTGTTAAGCTCGGTCGGGTCTCTTGCTGTGTGTAGGAGAGCAAGCAGAGCCCGACTATGTGTTGACACTTGTGGCAACTGATCAGAGATAAGCACCCGGAGTGCTCTTTCAGTCCCAACCAAGTCTTTACATTGCTTCTTGCTCTCTCTCAACGCCAAGGAATTCAAACTACCTCTTCTACGCATCGACAGATAGTCCGCATTACCATTGTTCGATGAGCCAAGCATTAGCAACCTTCTAATACTCTTATCTAGACCTCTTCCTAATCAATTGTTCCTACACGTCACACTAAGATGTAGCGCTTTACCTGTATGTCCCGGCACGAAGGGTGTTAAGCTCGGTCGGGTCTCTTGCTGTGTGTAGGAGAGCAAGCAGAGCCCGACTATGTGTTGACACTTGTGGCAAGTGATCGGAGATAAGCACCCGGAGTGCTCTTTCAGTCCCAACCAAGTGCCGAGCCCTTCATGCCGGCTGCTTATATCCTTTCTAGCAAAAACGTGTCAAATTGCATTACTCTCTTTCTCCTAAGTGGAATCAGTCTAGATCAATTATGGCAGAACTCTAGAGTTCTGCCATCCATTACTCAATCTTTTAGATTGTTCACAGTGACTGCTTTAGAGAAGCCTGGCCACTATTACTCTTCTGAGGGAAAGTCACTAATTGTTCTTTTACTATTATAACAGTTCTACAAACAAACGTGTTTACAAAACTCATATCACCCGCCTGGGGTATAAGTTAGTTATCTACCGGCTAGCCGGGGCTCGGTTCCGCCTCGGCTTCGGCTCGGCTCCACCTCGGTTTCTTGGAAATCCCTCTCCCACGGAGCCGGGACATATTCGGTGTATCCCCCTCCCAGCCCCGGCTAGCCGGTAGATAACATACATTTATACTCAGCTGGGTGATATGGGGGGGTTTTAGCCGGTGAAATAAATGATGTATTTTCTCGGCTAGTCTACGCTGCACCACGTGGCCTCTCATATCCCACCGCCTTAACTCCATATCCCACCGCCTTAACTCCATATCCCACCGCCTTCACTCCATATCCCCCGCCTTAACTCCATATACCCCGCCTTATCCTCAGCTTCCTCCTAGTACCCCGCAGCTTCCTGCCCATATCACCCGGCTGAAGGAAAGTAACTTTTTTTCCTTCTTTTTTCGAGTGGGATTTGAACCCATGTCCTCGTCGGCAGTGGTGGCAGCACACTACCCATCCGCACTTTCTGTAAAAGGGATACATTGAACCTTGTATATGTACGTACATATACAAGGTATAAAGTATACTGCAGAGCCTGCTTCCTCCCGCTATTGCAGCCGAATGTTTCACAAACAATGTCTTTAACGCAAAAAATCAATGAAAGGTTATAAGTCTGTGTCAAAGCAGGGGTCTGTGGGTTCCCTTGATCGCCTTTTTTCTTTCCGACGGTGAACACCGGTCGGATTCCCGATCTCGGTAGATCACGATTCATGGAAAAAAGACGGGGTTGTCGTATGCACCATCCGTGGCGCTCAGCGGAATTCGAACCCGGGACTGTCGCCCGGCGTGGGATTGTGCTCTCTACCCAAAAGGAGCAACCACGTGTTCGGAGTACGGAGAGGGTAATTCTCTCGGATATAAACCGATCGAGCCGGGGACGCATTCCGCGCGTTACATCTCCCCCCCCCTTAAGAGGAAACCCCCCGCTTAGGAGTTGGGCACCTCGGATTAGGTAGGCTCTGTGTCGACTCTGCGATCCACAGGAGCTCGGCTCTTCTGGCCTCTACCCGATTGAGAGAAAGAGACGCCCCACCCGATCGGGAGGAGAGAAACCACTCGCCGATACCAAATGTGGCGCTCACCGGAATTCGAACCCGGGACTGTCGCCCGGCGTGGGATTGTGCTCTCTACCCAAAAGGAGCAACCACGTGTTCGGAGTACGGAGAGGGTAATTCTCTCGGATATTAACCGATCGAGCCGGGGACGCATTCCGCGCGTTACACCATCCAAGCATGATTTATATGTTATTTTGTGTATTACCAATTAAACAATTATGTTTTATTAGTCACGGAGTTCTGTGGCGTCTACGGATCCCGACGAGGACTTACGTAATACAGACAAACTTGTTTACAAAACTCATATCACCCGCCTGGGGTATAAGTTAGTATCTGCCGGCTAGTCGGGGCTTGGTCGGGGGATACACCGAATATAGGCCCGTTTACACCGAGTCGATTCAGGATCGCGATCCGCGAATCGAACTCTCGCGTTACGCGCGGTACGTCTCCGGTGGCCGTATCAGGGAATGCCATGTGGCGATCCAAGGTCCCTGTGAATCGTCCGATTTGCATCGCAAAGCCCCTGCGATGACGGTCCCGGTTGAGGCAACAAAGCCTGTGTCGTCCTTTTATAATTACGCATTTTCAATCTTTATATTATGTATCCTGCGCTGTTCAACTGAATCGGGACGTGCAATCTTTAGAACTGTTGGAATGGCCCCGCGAGTTGAGATCGTCGACCATGAGGTGTACGCACTATTCCTTAGAAAATCCGCAAAGGAGGTAATGATTGATGTAGCTAAGTATTACAGTGATCATAGGGCTGGTCTAGAGCCGGCATTTATTGGGCTAAAGGTTCATTTAGGGATAAAAACGAGGAGAATCAAAACTGGGTCAAGTTTGCAAAACACGCAGTAGACAGTGGCAGAGTCCACGATAGAGTTGTGGACGACAAAGACAAGAGTAAATTGTATCTTTGGGGAGTTAAACATCTGAGGTCATTGATACGGAACTATAGGAAAGCCCGGACAAACCTAAAAGGACAATACAAGAAATTAGGCTCGGTTGAGGCAACTGGTTCTACAAAATGCCCATCACTTCTGTGGGATTTACCGTGAAAAACTTCCCTTCCAAAGTTTCTTCATCCGGAGGAGCCGAGCCTGATTTCTTGTATTGTCCTTTTAGGTTTGTCCAGGCTTTCCTATAGTTCCGTATCATTAACCTCAGGGGTTTTACTCCCCATAGATACACTTTACTCTTGTCTTTGTCGTCCACAACTCTATCGTGGACTATGCCACTGTCTACTGCGTGTTTTGCAAACTTGACCCAGTTTTGATTCTCCTCGTTTTATCCCTAGATGAACCTTTAGCCCCAATAAATGCCGGCTCTAGACCAGCCCTGTGATCACTGTAATACTTAGCTACATCAATCATTACCTCCTTTGCGGGTTTTCTAAAGAATAGTGCATACACCTCATGGTCGACCATCTCAACTCGCGGGGCCATTCCAATAGTTCTAAAGATTGCACGTCCCGATTCAGTTGAACAGCGCACGATACATAATATAAAGATTGAAACTGCGAAATTATAAACGGACGACACAAGCTTTGTTGCCTCAACCGGGGCCGTCATCGCGGGGGCTTTGCGATGCAAATCGGACGATTCACAGGGACCCTGGATCGCCACATGGCATTCCCTGATACGGCCACGACGTACCGCGCGTAACGCGAGAGTTCGATTCGCGGATCGCGATCCGGAATCGACTCGGTGTGAACGGGCCGTATGTCTCGGCTCCACCTCGGTTTCTTGGAAATCCCAGCTCCCTCGGAGCCGGAACATATTCGGTGTATCCCCCTCCCAGCCCCGGCTAGCCGGTAGATAAGAAGAAGAAGAAGACCAGCAAGGGGACCCCCTCTCTCCGCTGCTTTTTGCGCTCACTTTCCAGCCACTCCTCCTTGACCTTCATCGGGAGTGTCCCGACGTACACCAAGGGTGGTTTCTGGATGACGGCACGTTTGTTGGTCCCGTGCCCGCAGCGCAGCAGGCAGTCCAGTTGGTTGTTGACCGGGCCCCCGCATATGGCTTGAGCCTCAACCCTCACAAGTGCTGTGTGTGGTCGCCGCGCCCGAACCCTCAGCATTTGGATGGGTTCCCTCTGGGCTTCGTCAATGAAACTCGTGCTGGTTTGATAGTGTTGGGGGCAGCGGTCACAGTGTCAGTCGAGTACGCGGCTTCCGTAGCCCAGGCGCACGTTGATGCCGTGGCAGCCTCGCTCCAGCGTTTGCCGATTCTCCGCCACCCCCAAGCCGAGCTTCTCTTGCTTCGCAGTTTGTGAAAGGTTATGGGCAATCGGCTTTCCCTGTACAAAGCAGACAGGTCGTCAATAGACGAAGTTACTCCAGCTACAGTCCGTACGACTGTCTGCTGAGTGCCACACACAACTGTCGGACAAGACTAGCATCTGGTGATGCCCAGCATCTTTCACAACCAGTTCCGTTACATCATTATCTTGTACACAAGCACCGATCAAGCAATCACTAGATAAGGCTCTAGACGGCTACGTTCAAGTACATGCCTATACTCCCTGAAGTCACTGTCCCTTATCTGTTTGAGTGACTACAGGGTACACTAAGCTTGTTCACTCTCACAATAGCAACAATGATACAACACACACTGCCGCACCGTACCTGTACAAAGCAGACAGGTCGTCAATAGACGAAGTTACTCCAGCTACAGTCCGTACGACTGTCTGCTGAGTGCCACACACAACTGTCGGACAAGACTAGCATCTGGTGATGCCCAGCATCTTTCACAACCAGTTGGTATTCACTCCGGTGGGGCAGCCTTAAGAGTTCATCCGACAAACGTGTGATCTAGATAGGATTGTACCTTATGTTCGAAAACGTCCAGAATCTGCCGTGTCTCAAGGTACCTTATGTTCTCAATGGACCCATATCCTAATAGTGCACACATGAAGATCACTTAAAGCACAAGGCATTCAATAATAATGTTCAGAACTCAACACAGTTGCCTTGGGACCTGCAAGGTGGTTTTCACAGCCCGGACCATGCCGCCAGCTGCAGCTGCGCAAGCTTTGGTGACCTTTGATATGCTCCAAACCCAGGTCCTCCAATCCATTGTCACAGCTGGTGGTGGTGGTTTTGGCCCTTTGCAGCAAACCTTGGCTGGCTTGCCTATTGCCCAGGGGGGTCTAGGGGTCACTAAGGCCACTTCCCTTCTGCCTTGTGCCTATCTCGCCTCCGTCACGCAGACAGCCCCCCTCCAGGACCGCCTTCTGGGGACATCCCCTGCCCCTCTTGTCCCCGCTGCCCTCGCTGCCAAGGCTGACTACTGCGCCCTTGTTCCTGATTTCGATGCGGCGCTCTTCGAGGATCCGGATTTTGTCCGCAGCAAAGTGCAAGCCCGGCTGTCCAAACCCTTGTCTCACCGCGCATATCAGGAGGTTCTTGATGACCCTGCTCGCTCGGATCGCGACCGTGCTGTGCTCCAATCTCTTACACAGCCGGGAGCGTCTGATTGGCTGCTGGCTCTCCCAGTTCCCCATTTGCAGCAAACCATGCCCCCAGAGTCGTTCCGCTGCCGCCTTCAATACCAGCTCTTGATCCCCATTTTCCACCCTGGCTCCCAATGCCCGTGCTGCTTGAGGGAGTTGGATGTCTGGGGCGACCACGCGGTCCACTGCACCTCAGGGGGGGATGTTGCCATTGTCGGCCGACATTACTCCGTTCGTAACGGCCTGGACGCTGTCCTTACCTCAGCTCGTCAGCGGGTCACCCGGGAACCCGCCTTTCCCACCCCTGTCCCTGGACAGGAGCGCCGTCGCGCAGACCTCCGCCTCCATGCGTGGGAGGAGGGGCGTGACCTTTATATCGACATCGTTGGCTCTTCCCCACTCACAGTTGCCAACTTGCTGCACTTCGTGCCGGGTGGGGCCGCCGCGCGCGCTGCCCAAGACAAGCAGACCCGCTATGCTGTCTTGTTGTCGCGTCAGCAGCCGCCTGTGGCTTTCCAAGCCTTCGCTTTTGAAACATTGGGAGGGTTGCATGCTGATGCGCTGGCCTTGTTGCAGAGGCTCCAGGGGCTTTTGAACCAAGCCATCATTGCTCAAGAAGATGTGGAGGGATATTTTGTCATTCGTCGGGTCAGTTTCATCATTGCGGCGGCTGTGGGTCGCCAGCTGGCCGCTCGCCGGGTGTGACTCATAGCTTGACACATTGGGGGTTTGGGTCCCTGAACATTGGGCTGGTCTTTTTTACTCCACTCTTGTAACGGCAGAAGAAGAAGTTACATCTGTCCAGCCACGAGGGCATGATGAGATGTCCACAACACACACACAAGCCAAAACTAGGAAGAACTGACCACAAGAAGTGGCCAAGCGAAGAGCGAAGGCATAACGGAGCAAACGAAAAGGGGAAGGAAGGGGGGATAGGGGGGGGGGGCAGCCACAGACGTGGCTGCGGCCAAGTCACCGTAGCCGGCGTAAATCAGCACGAGCCTGGAATGCATCCGAGATAAAGGAGACGACCGCACGCAAGTCAGCGTGCCAAATGAACTGCCGAAGAGATCTAGAAGGACCCACAAACAAGTGGGGATAACGGTCCCGCACCGCAGTAAGAGCGGGACAGTGAAAGACAAAGTGGTGTTCATCACCCACAGCGGAGCCACACATATCACACAGGCGCTGAAGGCGCGGAAGACGTTGTCTGCGGCCCATGTCAATGGGGAGGCCATGAACACCAAGACGAAACCTGAGAAAGAGCCGGACCTTGGCAACATCAAGAGACAGATAAAGGAGGCGGGAGCGCTGAGCCTTAGTGGGGGCGCGCAAACCACCGCACATAAGTACATAGCTGGGGATCAGCAGGGGCTAACCGAGGGGAGACATGGAGAGAGGCCACAGGGAGGGTATTGGCCTGCCTAATGAGAGCTAAAAAGGTATCCATATCAACGGGCTGCGGGCGCTGACAATCAGCCGCATAAGGGTAACCTAAGCGGCGAAGGGCAGCGATAAAAGAACCCGCCCAGGACGGGGAACGAGGCGTTACGCCATAGTAGCATGAGTCCCTATGAATACGTGCATACAAGTGGTCGGGTGGGAGATCCACCAGAGAGTTCCAAAAGGTGACCACACGCTTGAACCAGATATGATGAAGGGGCCAAACGCCAACCTCAGCAAGGAGCACATCGGTGCGGACCGTTTGACGAACCCCAAGGATCATCCGTAACATAGTAAGAAAATCCTTTTCTAAATCCTTAGCGGAGGGCCGAGTGGAAGATGGGGAAAACACCCGTAGACCCCAAACCTCACACCCATATGAGCAGGCAGGCACCACACATGCTAAGAAGAGACGCAAGAGAATACCGATCGAGGTGGCACATTTGAGGTTACCATAACGCGTGCTAATAGTAGACCAGGCCCCCCACATCTTACCACGTAAATGGCCAAAGGTGGCCCCAATGCCAGCGCAACCCCTGACAGCGCAACCCCTTGGATTCCACGTGCCGAATAAGCCTAGTGTTCAACAGGGTGGCGTACAGCCGCATGAAGGGTTCAGGGACAGCAAGAGGGCGGTAATTCGCCGGATCCAGAGCGTCCTTTGCCCCTGGTTTGAACACGGGGACCACCCGGGACACATTGAAATGAGGGGGAATTGTCCCCGCCTGAAACATAGCATTGACAATGGTTAACAGAATCGGTGCCAGGATATGGGGGTCCTGTCGGCCAGTTTGGGGGTCCGGGGGGCGTTGGGCAAATCGAAGAAATTCAGAGGGAAAACCCTGAAACCCAACACTCCTCCCTGTGTGCAAGGCACTAAGAGCATCCTCCATTTCCTGTAAGGTGAAGGGTTGGTTAAGCGATACGTCGGGTACGAGGGTGGTCGGATATGCCACTTCCGACAAGGGCATAAGGGGTTCGTCCGGGGTGTCAATATCCCCCCGAGTGAACTCAGACATGAAAGTGTGCCAAACCTCATGGTCATGTAAGGGCAAGGGCAAAGAAGGGGGATGGCCACGGAAGGTCCGCCAAAACTGACGAGGGCAGGTATGAAAGAGAGCAACACACTCTTCTAACTGGGACATGAGCCACGCCCGTTTACGGGATTGCACATAAGAGTGGTAGTGCCGCTCGAGTCCACGTACCAAGGGGGCAGAAAACCCGTGGAGGCGACCAGCCCGCCGCCAGTCCCGCTTGAGTCTAACACATTCCTGGTCATAAAACGGCTGATGGGGGCGAGTCCTAGCCTGAGAACCTAACCGAACAGTATGCAGCCGCATGTCTGCAGCGTGAGCAGCATCGCCTAAAACCCCGGATAAGGTATGTAGCGCTTGCTCCACATGCCCAGCCAACGCTAAGTCAGCACAACGACCCAAGGCGGGAGCAGCAAGCTCCAAGTGACGCACATAATCTACACGACAACCCCCTTTCCAATGGACTTGTCGCAGGGGCAACCCAAAATGCGAACTGTCAGAAATAGCAGCACAACGCATGGGTAAGGCAAAGGAGGTGGTGGTACTATAATGGTCAGAACCCTTCAACTCAGTGGCGACCGTAACAGACTGGATACAGGCATGGAGAGACGAGGAAACCAAAATATGGTCTGGCCTAGTCGCAGAGGTACGGGCGGTGGCCCTATAGGTGGGAGGAGCATGCAAGTCACCTGAGACACAGCCTGTACAAATAACTAACGCAGTCTGATCAGCCA
>KV908635.1:22500-27172 GCA_002005505.1 Botryococcus braunii
TGCAATGCAAGTGGCAGCCAATGCCTACCAGTGGGTTCGAGAGCGTTTTACTGGAGGGGCAGACCAGGAGGTAACAGCACGCTGGCTGGAGCTCCTACACACCAGCATGGGAGAGACAGAAACGTTGGAGGACTACTACAACAGGAAGGTGGCACTCTTCCATGCGCTCAAGCGAAATGGGCACTCCATCATGGAGAGAGAAGCCAAGCTGGCAATCATCAAGGGCCTGCCAGAGGAAGCGAAGGAGACTGGGATGTTCTCCTCATCTGCTGGGAAGGATCTGGAGGGAATGTGGGAGATCATCTCCACCACAGCCAAGGGATTGGGCTTCAACGACCAGGTCCCTAGAGTCACCCCTGTGGCCAGGGCAGCCATCACACCAGCCTACTCCACCACACCAGGGACTGCAAGCCCACGGGAGACCCAAGCTGGAGGCCAGGGGGGCCAAGCTTCATCGACCAAGGTGGAGGGACGGGACCGGCGTGACAACAGGCGCTGCCGCTACTGCAACAAGCTAGGCCATTTTGAGAGGAACTGCCTCAAGAAGGAGGCGGACGAGAAGATGCAACAGAACCTGCAGCAAGTCATGGCTGCAATGGCCAATCTGCTTCCGCAATTTCAAAATCAAGCGTCGGCTGCAGTGGCTCGACCTCCGGAGGGCAGCGGGAACGGCAACAACTTTTTCCCGGGGGATATCCACCACCCTCTGGTATGTCTGCCATGATTTCTCTGAATGTCTTAACACCAACACGCGTCATGCCAGAAGCGAGAAGTTTTCTGGTGGACAGTGGAGCCACCATCCACCTAGTCAATGATCTGTCCCTGCTACATTCCCCCACCCTGCACAGAAATCCCATTTCTTTGCATATGGCTACATCAGATGCCACGGGACAGATAATTGCAACTGGTTCCCTGTGCTTGAGTAGTGCAGAACAGCAACCCCTGTGGCTTCACAATGTGCATTGTGTTCCTTCAGCTACAGCTAATCTGATTTCAGTGACAGCTGCTATACGTGATGGGGCTAGTTTTGTGACAGACAGTGTGGGAAGTTACACTGGGATGCGTGGCGCTCAAAACTGGTCTTGTTCAGTTGCACAGAGAAATGGCCTGTATTTCTTGCAGAAGGTCAGTCCAGTCAGAAACCCTGTCTCTGTGTTTGTTAACACAGCCAGAGCACCAGTCGCTCATGATTGCAGATTGAGAGCACTGTGGCACAGTAGACTGGGGCACCCAGGGGAGGTTAATATGAGGCGACTGCAGTCTGAAGATTTGGTCCTGGGCATCCCTGTATCTCTCTCCCCTTGCGCAAACTGTCACTCTTCATGTGAAGCGTGCATTCAAGGAAAGCACAGTCGTCCCCCTTTTGGAACCAGTTCCAGAGCAGCCACTGAGCCCCTTGAGAGAATTCATTTGGACACAGTTGGCCCCATCTCCCCTACAGCTATTACTGGGGAGCGCTTCTTTGTCACGATTGTGGATGAGGCTACGCACTACGTCATAGCCCTGGCAGTAAAAACCAAGGATGCAATCAGTAGTGCAGTCAGAGACCTCCTGATTTTTTGGCAGAGGCAGTTGAACCGCTCTGTTAAGTGCATTCGTACTGACAGGGGGACAGAATTCCTCAACAGTACATTGAAGGGTTTCTGTACGCAGGAGGGAATTAAATTTGAGACCTTCGCAGCACACACGCCTCAGCAAAATGGCGTTGCTGAACGGATGAACCGAACAATCAAGGAGAAAGCCAGAACACTCATGTTGCATGCAGCTGCCAAACAGTCACTCTGGAAGGAAGCAGTGGAGACAGCCTGCATCCTGTACAATATGGGACCTGTGACTGGACGTGACAAGACGCCTTATGAAGCCTTCCATGGGGTAAAGCCCGATGTATCCCTGCTCAGGACTTTTGGCTGTCTAGCACATGTGCACATACCTGATCACCAAAGGGGAGTGTTTGAGTCTAAGACCTCCCCTGGTCTCTTCACAGGGTATTCCAGTGTGTCAAAGCATATAGAATTTATATGGGAAACGGGATTTGGAAAGAAAGCAGAGACGTCACCTTTCTGGAGCACTTAAGGGGCGCAGACAGAGTGGGGCTTAGCACCATGTCTCCTGTGAGTCCAAATGCAGTCCAGCAGCCCTTTGCCTTGCCTTTTGTACAACAGGAGGGCCAGCAGTCCTTGGGTCAGTTGTCTTTTTGGGACTCAGATGATCCTGAGCCTCTCTGCAACCGAGAGGTCAACGTGCAGCAGTCCGGACCTGACTCCCCCTGTGCAACCAACCCCTGTGCAACTACCCCATGTGCAATCAACCCCTGTGAGAATTCTGAGACTACAAGTGTCAACGTGGACGGGGAGCCCACTTCCTCGGAGCTGAGCCATACGCAGTCCGGCCACAGCTGGTCCATACTCGGACACATGGAGAACCTGGCGCGAGGAGGCCAGGAGACCAAGTCACACCTGCAACGTTTGAATAATGTGCAAGAATGTGTTCGAATGGAAGTTGGGGCCATGGGTGTCCGAGGGCAAGACGGGCTGACCCGGCAGCAACGGCATGATCAGAGAGTAGCAGCACGTGAGGCTGCAGCTGAGGTCACTGTGGAACATGATGGAGATGTGAGTGATGGAGAGAATAGGAGAATGTCAGAGGCCATTTGCCCAGGGGAAGCAACGGAAGCTCAGCCTAATGGACAGGACTTGGCCAGGCTGGAGGGCATGTCCGATCATGTAAGCGCTGAGAGTGAGGCAAGAGAGGTCAGTTTGGAGATTTCCAATCAGACACTTGATGGACAAAGGGAGTCTTCAGATGGCCAGGCTCTGCGTGCTTGTGAGGGACACACTGGGGAGTCTCAGGTGTGTTGTCAGAGTACAAGCGTGGATGAGAGAGACACCACTGCAGGGTGTCGCACAGTGCCAGATTATGCTGCGCCTTTGAGTGATGAGTGCGTTTGGGACATGATGAGTGATGTAAGACCCAGATTGAGTGGAGCAGCATGTGAATCCTCCAAGGAGAGAAAGCTGCAGACACCTGCACAGTGGGAGAGAGTCAGAGAGGTGTGTAACGCAGTAACCTCGAGCGAAAGAGTAGTGGAAGCACGTGCGTGTGAGCCTAGAGAGGATAGCCATGTTGTGCATGATCACAATCTGAATCCTGTAAAGGGTCAGATACCTGGGGTGAGGTGGTCCAAGGTGCCAGTCCCTGGAAACCTCAGGGAGGCGCAAAGATCCCCTCAGTGGGAATCCTGGCGCCAGGCAATGCAAGAGCAGCAAGATTCTCTTGATGCGCACGAGGTGATGGAGTACGTTGAGAGACCTAGGGGACACAAGGTGATCCCTGTGCATTGGATCTTCTCTGTGAAGACTGATGCACATGGGAACGTGTTGAGATTTAAGGCTCGGCTTGTAGCCCAGGGCTGTAGACAGATTCCTGGAGTTGATGTAGATGAGGTCTTTGCACCTACCAGTAGCTATGGGTCCAGGAGGACTTTGCTAGCAACTGCTGCAGCAAAGAACATGGAAATTCACCAGGTGGATATAAAGACCGCCTTTTTGAATGGTGAATTAGAGGAGGGTGTATGTGACACAGCCTCCTGGTTTGATAATGGCAACCCCAACATTGTGTGCAGACTGCGTAAGGCCCTTTATGGCCTGAAGCAGGCTCCCAGGGCTTGGCACAAGACCCTGAATGAGAAGCTGCTAAGTATGGGATATGAAGTGTGTAAGAGTGATGCGGGAGTTTACATAAAGAGACACGAGGATGGGGAGCTGTCATACATGCTTGTGTATGTTGATGATCTTTTGATTGTGGCAATGGGTGCGGAAGAGATAGAATGGGTAAAAAAGGAGCTGTTGGCAAGCTTCAAGATTCATGACCTCGGTGAAGTCAAGGATTCTGGGCTGCAGATCCGGAGATAGAGAGAATCGGGCTATCACGAGCGGTGAGGATGCACTGTGGAGGGGGGGGGCTGATCACGTACAGTCAACTCCATGAGTAAAGACTTGTAGTCTGGGTGCGCAGTTACAGGGTGAGACCAGTTGGGCTGGACCCACTGCCCCGGAAGTATTGTGACTGTTGGGTCTCTGTTGTATATTGCTAATACAACTCGACCTGATATAGCTCAGGCTGTGGGTGTTCTGTCCCGTTACCGGAACGCTCCCACCACTGCCCACATGAATGAGGGCTTGAGGGTATTGAGTATCTTCAGTCTACTCGAGAGTGTGTCTTAGTGCTGGAGGGAAAGGGCCTGTGTTAGAAGGTCATGTTGATGCAGATTATGCTGGCGATATTGACAGCAGGCATTCTACCTCGGGTATGTGCTATCAGTGTTGGCAGTGCTGTGTCTGGGGTAGTAAGAGCAACACTCAGTGCACCTCCACTGTGGAGCAGAATTCATGGCACAGTCTGGCTATTAAGGAGCTTAACTGGCTCGTGGGTTCATGGAGGAAATCGGAACTCCTTGGTCAGTGAAGCTATACTTGACAATCAGGGGTGCATGCTAACCGAAAAACCACTGTATGCAAGTAACTAGCACATTGCAGTGGCTTCCACTTTGCACGTGAAGCTATGCAAAGGGGCAGGTTACACTCTGCTATGTGGAGTCTGCAAAACAAGGCATGCTGACAAAGCCTCTCGCTCGCCTGTCTCCAGGGCACAGGCGAGGGGGCTTGTGAAGATG
>KV908635.1:28364-33364 GCA_002005505.1 Botryococcus braunii
GAGAGGAGAGAGGAGAGAGGAGAGGAGAGAGAGAGAGAGAGAGAGAGAGAGAGAGAGAGAGAGAGGAGAGAGAGAGAGAGAGAGAGAGAGAGAGAGAGGAGAGAGAGGGGGGGGGGGGAGGGGGGGGGGGGAGAGAGAGAGAGAGAGAGAGAGGAGAGAGAGAGAGAGAGAGGAGAGAGAGAGAGAGAGAGAGAGAGAGAGAGAGGGGGGGGGGAGAGAGGGAGAGAGAGAGAGGGGGGGGGGAGAGAGAGGAGAGAGAGAGAGAGGAGAGAGAGAGAGAGAGAGAGAGAGAGAGAGAGAGAGAGAGAGAGAGAGAGAGAGGAGAGAGAGAGAGAGAGAGAAGAACTGATCAGTTGTTTCCAAATATTTTCCCACGAGTTTGGTAGGCTTGGCCCTAGGGGTCATGACATTTGAAAATGTTGTTTTTCATTATATATAGGACGCTTCTTAAGGATGTCGTCCACTTGCAAAGATGCTAAAGACCCGCAAACACAATTTGCCGCACAAGAATTTGCCGAACTGGCACCAAGACCCCTGGCCAATGGCCAGGGCCAGTGGCCATGGTACAGAATCGGACAAGAATTTGCCGAAGTGGTAGCAGGCCCAGGCCATGGTACAGAATCGGACAAGAATTTGCCGAACTGGTTGCTGGCCCCAGGCCCCAGGCCATGGTACATAATCGGACAAGAATTTGCCGAAGTGGCAGTAGGCCCTAGGCCCCAGGCCATGGTACAGAATCGGACAAGAGTTTGCCTGACTGGTAACAGGCCTTAGGCCCCAGGCCATGGTACAGAATCGGACAACAATTTGCCGAACTAGAAGCAGGCCCCAGGCCCCAGGCCGGCCGCCATGGCGCCATGGTACAGAATCGGACAAGAATTTGCCCAACTGGTAGTAGGCCCTTGGCCCCAGGCCTTGGTACAGAATCGGACAAGAATTTGCCCAACTGGTAGTAGGCCCCAAGGTCAAGCCCCAGTGTGGCGCTCAGCGGAATTCGAACCCGGGACTGTCGCCCGGCGTGGGATTGTGCTCTCTACCCAAAAGGAGCAACCACGTATTCGGAGTACGGAGAGGGTAATTCCCTCGGATTTAAACCGATCGAGCCGGGGACGCATTCCGCGCGTTACATCTCCCCCCCCCTTAAGAGGAAACCCCCCGCTTAGGAGTTGGGCACCTCGGATTAGGTAGGCGCTGTGTCGACTCTGCGATCCACAGGAGCTCGTCTCTTCTGGCCTCTACCCGATTGGGAGAAAGAGACGCCCCACCCTATCGGGAGGAGAGAAACCACTCGCCGATACCAAATGTGACGCTCAGCGGAATTCGAACCCGGGACTGTCGCCCGGCGTGGGATTGTGCTCTCTACCCAAAAGGAGCAACCACGTATTCGGAGTACGGAGAGGGTAATTCTCTCGGATTTAAACCGATCGAGCCGGGGACGCATTCCGCGCGTTACACCCAGGCCATGGTACAGAATCGGATAAGAATTTGCCGAACTGACAACAGGCCCCAGGCCCCAGGCCCCAGGCCATGGTACAGGATCGGACAAGAATTTGCCCAACTGGTAGTAGGCACCAGGCCATGCTACAGAATCGGACAAGAATTTGCCGAACTAGCAGCAGGCCCCAGCCCATGGTACAGGATCGGCCAAGAATTTGCCGAACTGGTAGTAGGCCCAGGCCCCAGGCCATGCTACAGAATCGGTCAAGAATTTGCCGAATTGGTAGCAGGCCCCAGGCCCCAGGCCATGGTACAAAATCGGACAAGAATTTGCCCAAACTGGTAGTAGGCCCCAGGCCATGCTACAGGATCGGACAAGAATTTGCCGAACTGGCAGCAGGCATAGGCCATGGTACAGGATCAACCAAGAATTTGCCGAACTGGTATTAGGCCCAGGCCACAGGCCATGGTACAGAATCGGACAAGAATTTGCCGAACTGGTAGTAGGCCCCAGGCCATGGTACATAATTGGACAAGAATTTGCCGACTAGTAGTAGGCCCCAGGACCCAGGCCATGGTACAGAATCGGACAAGAATTTGCCGAAGTGGTAGTAGGCCCCATGCCATGGTACAGAATCGGACAAGAATTTGCCGAACTGGTAGGAGGCCCCAGGCCCCAGGCCATGGTATAGAATCGGACAAGAATTTGCCGAACTGGTAGCAGGCCCGAGGCCCAAAGCCATGGTACAGAATTGGACAAGAATTTGCCGAAGTGGTAGTAGGCCCCAGGCCATGGTACAGAATCGGATAAGAACTTGCCGAACTTGTCGAGACGAACTAAGATGTATATACGATGTTTGAGAAGTCTATCAGATATCCCATACATGTCCTGACTGTGCATAAGGCAAACCATGATGTTTTTAAGAAGATTTAAAAGCATTTGAGAACTTCCCATCCACTTCTCACGACCAGAAGGAACTTGTTGCGATGATTGAGAACTCTTCAAGAAGATTGAGAAATTTTAAGAAGTCTATCAGATGTTTCCATACACGTCATGGACGTCTATACTGCCAACCAAGACCTTTTTAAGAAGAATTGGAAGTATTTGAGAACTTCCCATGCATTTCTCACCACCAGCAAGAACTGCTTGCGAAGATTGTGAACTGTTCAGGAAGATTGAGACGTTTTCAGGAAGTTTATAGACGATTGACACGTTTATGAGAAGAACTCGTCCTGCCAGTGAAGGCAGGGGAAGACGGCAAGAGAACAGGCACTATATGTGACGTATATCCGGATACGTCCACCCTCTCTCGTGCATACACACGGTATGCACTCGTGTGAGGTCATTCTTGCACAAGCCTTGCATAGATCTTGGGGTTTTGCCGTTGTTCTTGTAAACGTGGATCATCATAACGTGGTTAAACGATCCACAGTTTAGCAAAGCAATAATAAACAAGCAATTGCTTTGGTATCGGCAAGCGGGCAACCATGTTTCCTCTCGCTTTACGAGCATGCAGGGCTACGCGCCTGCCCTTTAAAGGCCCAAATTTGTGGGCACCGGACCCCGATGGTACCTTTAGGGCAGATGGCTCAATTGGAAGGATTCTTCCCAGGGACCTCACAGTCTTGCGTCGAGTCCCGGTCGTTGCACACTACAAATAGCAAGTGCAGAGGAATCCTCAGCAGCAACTGCAGCTAAGACTGTGGAGGATGAGGATGAGGTGGTAACTCCACCTCCTGGAATTTCTAAAGTTTTTTTTAAAGGACGGTAGTGTCTTTAAATTTTCTTCAAAGGACGGTAAGGGCCTCTCCTCGGAATAAGGTATTCCTTGGCAATCTTAGATGAAGTGCATCGAGTGCATTGGGAGGTGCATTAATACCGTGTACGTTTGTTAGTTAACAACCCTGGGGCGAAAGGCCTTTCGCCTATTCAATTATCCTGACATCACCAATGCCCGGCATGGCATATGGATGAAGTTGTGTTTACACGCTTGCCGTACACATCCACAGCAAGCAGAAAAGAAAATCTCGGGATAAAACGAAGAGGAAGACCGCATGCTGGAACAAATGACATGCTGAACGGGTAAGATATCACATTACCGATAGTACTGAATCTGGAGATGATGACATATGCTGTTCTTGTTGTGCCAACATAGTTTAATATGATGATTTCTTTGTTCCACAGCCCACAAACGTGTCACATGAATATCGTAGTAAGTATACCATATGGATGCATCCACAGTATACTGTATTTACAACATTGGGGTGGGGCCAGGAGAAGACTCTGCAATTTTTTGCAAAAAAACAAGTCTTCTTTTTTTTGGGGGGGGGGGAGGGGGGGCATGGTACAGGTTTGGCATTTTTGGGATACATCCCAAGTAATGAGAAAGGGGTGGGAGTGGAGCCGGGGGGGGGGGGGGGTGATGGTACGGGCAACAACGTTGCAAGGGCCCTCCCGCGTTAACATTAAATATATGCAATTTACGTGGACCGATTGAGAATGTGCAATTCAATTGCACCCTGTGCAACTCCAAAATCGCAGTCCATCCCTTCCACCCCCTCTCTCCCTCCCTCCCCCCCCCCCCTCTCTCTCTCTCTCTCTCTCTCTCTCTCTCTCTCTCTCTCTCTCTCTCTCTCTCTCTCTCTCTCTCTCTCTCTCTCTCTCTCTCTCTCTCTCTCTCTCTCTCTCTCTCTCTCTCTGTGTGTGTGTGTGTGTGTGTGTGTGTGTGTGTGTGTGTGCGTGTGTGCGTGGGTGTGTGCGTGGGTGCGTGCGTGCGTGCGTGCGTGCGCGTGTGCGTCTGCGTGTGCGTCTGCGTGTGCGTGTGCGTCTGCGTGTGCGTGTGCGTGTGCGTGTGCGTGTGCACGTGTGTGTGTGTGTGTGTGTGTGTGTGTGTGTGTGTGTGTGTGTGTGTGTGTGTGTGTGTGTCCCTCATGCAGACTAATGATATGACAATACTCAATATGCTAATTACTATTATTTACTCTTACAATCAATATATTAATTACTATCCCAATCAATATGTCATATAATAATCTTAGCTGCGTCTTGGATGAACTAACCAACCAGGATCGGTATAGGACGATTGAGAAGTATTTGAGAACTTCCCGCATAGTTCTTACGCACAATGTGAAGAAGATAGGAACCTTTTCCGATGATTTAAAAGTGTACTTACATTCAAGAATCAGACCTTTCTTGATACTGAGGCGAACATGACGGGAACTGGCGTGCACACAGAAAGAATCAGACCGTTCATGAGCGATGATGACGTACATGACGTCCAGCAAGTGGCCCATAACTTAACACACACACTTCTAAATCACCCAGGCCTGCTTCTTCTCTCAGATATCACAACTTTGCTCGTCAATAGAATGAGCCGCACTCATGTATATAGTTAATTAGCGATCCGTGCACAACAGTCTTATCAACAAGATAATGCGGATATGCATGGCCGACGAGGAGGGACTAGTCCAGTTATCTCAGTAACATTCTTAAACATAAACTTAATTTGGAGGTGCATATGCTTCAATATTAACACAGGAACAGTTTACTTCTGGTGACCAGG
>KV908635.1:38364-58364 GCA_002005505.1 Botryococcus braunii
ACACACACACACACACACACACACACACACGCACGCACGCACGCACGCACGCACGCTCGCACACGCACGCACGCTCGCACACACACACGCGCACACACACACACACACACACACACACACACACACACACACACACACACACACACACACACGCGCGCGCGCGCGCGCGCGCGCAGCGGGGCCGAGGAAAAGGGTTTTGGAAGATCAAGAGCATGAAACAAAAAGCTGAGAATCTGCAACCAGCAAGCACTGCTACAAAAATCTGCAACCAAATAGCACTGCCACAAAAATCTACGAAGGGCAAAACGGATGAGGGGGAGGGGGAGGAGGGGAGCACTAGCAGCAGTAAAAGAGAGGGGCAGAAAGGGGCACCTGAAGAGCTTCTTCAGTGCAACCACGGGGAGGCTCGCGAGTGGTAAACAGCATGATGGTCGCGCATGCCACCGCAGGAATTGCCACCAGCACAAAGGGCCATCTCCAACCCCACACGGGCCCTGCATGCCCCCTCACACACGCCCCCTTCAGTACTGCAGGATCCTGGGAGTTAGCTCTGCGAGGTGCAATAACTGCAGGAAGAGCTCCAGCAGACAAGCCCATCTCCATCCTCACGCCGGTCCTACACCTCTCTCCTGATGAAAGCCGTTTTTCAGCACTTGGAGGGCTCTGTAAGTCAACCCCTTCTTTTCTTTTGTGCCATAGGGTCTATGCTCGAGGGGAGTTTTCGCACTCGGAGGCCATGCCCAAGTCAGCACTCGCATACCCCTGCAGGGCTTTCTAACCCTTGGCGAGTTGGTTGTCAGCGGTGGAATCCCAGGAATGGTTACTCACTGGTTCGTAACGAAACGCGGCGCGGTTGCCGTTAACAGGAGGGGTGCGCTAAAGACTAAACAGGCCTGAAACCGCAACCGAGGCTAGAAGTTTGATCAGGGAAGGCGCCGCGGCCCGCTCCGGGCGGTGGGCTGGACGCCCATCGCTTACCAGCAAAGACTGGGAGGATCACAAGAGACTTCAGATGGTGGTGGATACTGGCTCGCCGCCCAGTGTTTACCCACAAAGACTGGAAGGATTACAAGAAATGACAGGGGATGGATGAAGCTCACCACCCATTGCTTACGGGCAAAGACAGGAAGGATCAAAGGAAACTCTAGGGGGTGGTGGATACACTTGAAAAGGGTGGATGGGCTACCTGGATGCGCGCTGTGGGGGAAAGAGGGTACGGCGCTGGTGTCGCAGGCCAGTACTGGTCACTGACTTAGCCAATCGGGGAGTGAGGGTCTTACCGCAGGGGAAACCCCGTGAGACCCCTGGAAACTCGCAGTGAGCTCCCCACCTCGGCTGAGTCAGTAGTCAGTAGCTCACCTGCTAACTCTGCCTAAGCTAGGAAGCAAGGATTCAAGGAGCGGGCTCCGCACCCACTGCCCCGGCCACCCCGGTACCCATGGCGAGACCCAGTCCCACGGCGATCTGTACGGCGGCTGAAGCGGTGGAACGCTGGTCCACGTAGAACAGATCCCCGATGAGGGAGAACACCAGCGGCGTGACTCCCCCGACGGCAATGCCCGTCAGCGTCCGCAGCAGCAGCAGCTGCCAGTACTTGCGCACCCAGTACGTTGCCAAACAGGGCCCCTCCCCTGCACAAGACCCACGAGCCGCTGGCCCTCTCACACTGCAGCGATGGAACATGCCGGAATTCCTGCAAGGAAACCTGTGTTGTTCGTGAAGGAGAGAGAGAGAGAGAGAGAGAGAGAGAGAGAGAGAGAGAGAGAGAGAGAGAGAGAGAGAGAGAGAGAGAGAGAGAGAGAGAGAGAGAGAGAAGCGGAGGGGGGGGAGGGAGGGAGGGAGAGGGAAGGGAGGGAGTGTGTGTGTTTGTGTGTGTGTGTGTAGGGAAGGGGGGGGGGGTAGGTACAGGGCCGAGAGAGGGACGCGGGAGAGCACACCCACACACGCGCGCGCGCGCACACACACACACACACACACACACACACACACACACACACACACACACACACACACACACACACACACACACACACACACACACACACGTGCGCGCGCGCGGGCGGACACGCACACGAAATCCATCCCCAACCATTGACGGAGGCAAGCAGAGGTCCGGAACAGGGCTTACCAAGAAGGATGACCAGGAAGAGCAGGTCCTTGCGGTTCATGCGGTGGGAAAGGTAGCCTATCACAAAGGCCGCGGGAGCTCCCACGGCAAAGAAGACCGCCGAGATATAGCCTCCAAGGTATCTGGCCTCCCACCGCGACGCCCCATCAGCATGCCAAGGTGGCTTGGGGATCAAGGGTGTTGAAGCATGCAGCAACAAATACCCATCAATGCAATTACCAACACAAATCCCCAACCACCAGACAATCCCATCAGCACTGACACAGATATCCACATCGCAGTCGCCCCCAGCAGCGCGCCAAGGTGGCTGCACGATGCGATGCATTGAAGCGGGCAGGCAACAACTTGCCACTGGAGCGTGCTGGCTGATGAAGTGCATTGAAGCATGGGGGGGGAGGGCAAAAGGGAGTGCAATGTGTGGTGCAGCACTCAGCAAAGTTATTAAAAAGTAAAAGTGAGGTGCAGTCCATGGAAATGCATGCCCCTCATTGGAAGGCCCCCTGGAGCTGTCTAGTAGGAGGGAGGATGCCAGGCCGGGGCAACCCACTTGTCCTTCTCCACGTCGTTGAAACCGAATTCTTCGGCGATGGGGGAGAGGGCGGGCGCCAGCAAGTTCTGGTCTGCACTCAGCAGAGAGACCGACAGTGTGAAGATGAACACCATGTATGTCCTCTCCCAGGGTGGGATGGGGTGCGGAGGCCGGACCCTTGCTCCTGGATCCCTCATCCTCACCCATCAGACGTGCGTATTCTTTTGCCTAACGCCTTTTCTTCATCGACTAACCTCCCCTGTCAAGAAGGACACGGTGGACTATGACGACCTAAGCTTCCATTCTCTGATAGAAGAGGGAAGGACTAACATGCACAAGGCATGCTCTCTTTCCCTACAGGCCTCTGCTGCCCACTTTCTTTACCTTCTTTTTTCTTTCTCTGTCAGATCCTTCACAACCCCTTCAACCTCCCCCCCCCCTCTCTCTCTATAAATCGTGTGCATGTGCGTGCGTGCGTGTGTGTGTGTGCGCGTGCGTGCGTGCGTGTGTGTGTGTGTGTGTGTGTGTGTGTGTGTGTGTGTGTGTGTGTGTGTGTGTGTGTGTGTGTTTGTGTGTGTTGGGGGGGGGGGGGTGGGGGTCGGTTCGTGCCAGTGCCTTGATCCCTTCTTTCCCTCTCTTCCTTGCCTTCCCATCCCCGTGTGGGAACTCTGGACTGCACGGCTGCGCTGCCAAACTCAATTTTCCGACCTTTGCCATCAAATATGTGCGACCTGGTGCATGTTTGCAGTACACAGCTCAAAAATCGGCGCACCATGTGACACACTCTGATCTGGAAGAGCCAGGCTGCTGTTCTGCCACCCAGGCAGAAGATTTTCCCTTTCATCCGCATCTCGCAACCCTCCCAGCTCATGTGGGTGATGCTTCAAGAGGCTCCTCGCCAGATCAGGTGATGAGCCCATCATGCTACGCGGAGCTGGACTTTCACTGCGAGAACTCACAACCGCAGGGGACGCCTCCCCAGATGTGCCAGGCGCCAGTGCGCCATCGCATAGGGAGCCATTTTTTTTATCCGTTGCGCCACTTCCCACATCATCTGCTGTACAGCGTGCAACTCATCTTTGTTAGGAAGTAGCAAGACCCATGTGTAATCGGAACCCATGTGATAATTCCCCAAACTTCTTGGCATGCAGGACTTCTAATTGAACCATCTCAAGGATACATTACTGGTGGACCACTGCAGATTATGTGCTGAGATTAGCTGAAATGATCCAAATGTGCTGCTTGCCCCCTCCCTTTGTGCCATCAACCAGACATGTATAACCTTGCAGCCTGCTAAAAGCGTAAATGAAAACTTGAAAGCTAGAAGAACTCTGCTAGTTATGCGGTCCCCTTTTGGCCGGCAGTTCCAGACCTGCGCTTCTATTACACTCCTTCCAAAGGATGTTTGGGGGGCCATTGCCCTTCATAACGTTCAGCGTTCAGTTATGATCAGGGGAGGTGCAAATCAGACAAATTAGGGTACCAAAGTGGCATGCTGACGAATTGCTGATCAAAATGACCCGCTATGTTCAGAAATAAGTCGCCGCTGGTTGGAGAACAAAAATATAAACTCAAAGATAATAACCCAACTTTATCCAATGACGTCTATTTAAACTAGATGGATAGCCGAAAAGGACAGGGTTTATTGGAAATGGGAGACGGAACCGGAGTGAGCGGTACCAGTGACTTTTATGGAACCATCTCAGACATGGACTTCTAGACGTTAACAAGGAAAGAATAAAAGCATTTTCAGATTTGCTATCACATCGAAAGCTGTGTAAAACCAAATGGGAAGCTCAACAAACAAACAAACACTCCGCCGATGGCGTGTCTGATCGTTTCCCGAACAGCCAACGACTTGAACTCACCCCTCTCCCATTCATGCCTTTCCAACCCCTTCCGTTGGGGTGAGCAGCGATTTAAACTCGTCTCAACCATATCGTTGAAGACTAACTTTGCCTCTGCATTTGTCCTGGGGCCCCTTCATACCGAGGAGTTGACAACCCACTGCCCGTGCCGGCTTCTTCAGGGCACCTGAAGAGGTAAAAAGACAATCCTACATTCTTATAGCATAGTGACTCTTCGTCTCTCTGCTCATTACATTGCCCGCAATAGCGTGGGATTTGGACTTGGAAGCTCGGTGGTCCGGGCGGGGGCCCTTCCAAGACGGGGCCACATTGTACAATCATAAGATTGCAACCGTTTCAAACGGGGCCGTGATATACCTTGGATGCATGACTCACCACAGGAGCAAGGAACGAAATGCTACACCCAGAAATAGCAAGCATGGTCCAAGGTAAAGTGTACAAGGTCTATTTCAATGGGCATGGAAAATCTTCTTACCGCTCATTATACTACAGTATTGCAGTACTCGACGGTTCGGCGTCGCTACATATATCAGTCATGAAACCCCATATGGCTTTGCTCAGGAACTAAGGATCTCCTAGGGTTTGGCCTATTGATTCGGGACTGGTGAAGCAACAAGCAGAGAACGGAACAAGCGCTAAACAGCAGACAACACCTCCTACGCGTTATGTACTTGTTTATGTAAACAATGTATCTTCATAAACAAGGTATCTTGTTTACATTTGTGGTGGATTGGCATTTAGACGCTTTGCCTGGTAGAAGCGTATCCAATGGGCCCTGATTTCGGGCCACCTTTTCGGGGTGTTTTGCTGCTCTCGGTGTTTCATTTTCCATTTCATCAGCCCTTTGGGTTGGGTTGATGTAATACTTTCTTCTCCTCCTCCTCCCCCTCCCCGTCCTCCTCCCCCTCCCTCTCCTCCTCCTCCTCCTCGTTGACCATAGCGTGGGTAAATGAAAAAGCCCTTGCAGCTCTCTTGTTCTTCATCGCTGCCGCGGTAAATTGGCGAATCGAAGCGGGAAAATTCCATTACAGCTGCAGCGCCATGGCCGCCAATCCCTAGCTAGGGGCTGGCGGCGACGGTGCTGCAGCCGTAATGGAATTTTTCCTATAGGCTGCCAGGTTCTTGCTCGACGAGTGACAAATCTGACGTTGGAATCTGGGATCATGCATGACCCTTGAAATCCTGCGGCGCCTGCAGCTGCAGGCTCAGAGCTGACTCAACAACTATCTTATTGCAAGAAGATTCATGAATCAAGGTGATTACGGAAATTTCTCGGGTTGCATCAAATCATGACTTCATGGCTTCGAATTCGTGCAACAGAGATCGGTTGTAATCCAGAAGGACTTATGGATTTCGAAATGTCTTCCAGCTGGCTTGCAAATGTATCATGAACGGTAAATGATCTCAGGATTCAGTCAGCCAGTTGGCTTAAACAAGCAGCAACACTCAAACTTGCCACACAAAGTAACAAGGTGTCCCTCGGCTTTACTGTGAACCCCCTCGTAGTTATAATTAAGACGAATAAATATAACTATGTATATACTAGACGAAGAATATAATTGATAAAGATGAGGGCGTGGTGACCCATCAGCAAACGAATTGCAAACCCGATAGTGGTCTGCCGAATCCATAGCCCATATAGTTTTCGTCCTTGCAACAAGTTCAAGAATTTCCTTGTGAGAGCAGACCTAAGGGTTCGTAGCGCAACTTCCAAGCTAGCTCGAAGTTGCGCAAATTTCCTGCAATAGCTAGGCCATTCCCACATTTCACAGCCTGGAGGTTACATGTGACATTGTGCCGCCTCAATTGAGGAGTGCACCTGCAAGTGTGACGGAACATACACACGCACACGCGCGCGGGCGCGCGCGCGCGCGCGCACACACACACACACACACACACACACACACACACACACACACACACACACACACACACACACACACACACCCACCCACACACACGCAGGCACACTGGCGTATACACGCACCTGGTACCACCACCTTGGGACCACGAGATGTAGTGATGTGGCCATTGCAAATCCCCCCAAATCCATGGAATAGTTCATTTTTGATTATTTACAAAGACATGCCCACGATTCCAGTCACCGTTCATTGCATTGTTGACCAATGCAGAGACACCTGACACCACAGCCACGCATTAAATTCGTTGTCATGGGTGCCTCAGACTCCGACCTTAAGCTTTGCATTACAGTTCTTTCGCATAGGTTTCCATTGGGGTGAACCTTTGGGCGTAAATGTGAAGGGATGATCTTCTCCCTCTGCAGGTGTAGTCTAAGGGTGTAGTAAACCCCGTCAACGTCGATGGGGTCTTCCATCATTTTCGGCAAATTCCACTGTCAGATATCTGTACAATACTGCGATCTTAAGAGCTTGGCAACGAAACCATATGTAGCCGGGGCCGTAGTGGCCTTTATGATAGAAAGCTTTCTATCATCACATGCCATATGGCCCATGGGCACCCCTAATCTAGCATCGCACACGGGTGTACCCTATCGTGTAACTCCTTCGTCACCATAGGTAACGACATACAAGCATATTGAGATGTCCGTGCTGCTGTACAACATCAGCAAAATCGCAGTGCCACTTCATGACTGATACTTTCATAATTCCTGAACGCTAGGCAGTGTACGGGATTACAGTGTACACTATACTCCCATGGGAGTAACTTCATCTAGCCCTGCCGAGTCATCAGCCGATTGGACTATTGCAAGAGGCTACCCCTTTTGCTGGTGGCCGGACACATGTAACAGGTGTATCACTCTGCACCCGCGTGTACAGGGATCTAATTGTACAAGAGTAAAGTGTGCATTGTACTCGTGTGGGCTGTAATGCCGTGGGCAGCTCCATTTCTTCATGCTTGCTGCATGCAGCCAACTGCTTGTCCATAATTTCATGCACACTTTAAAAAATTGCAGCCTTCATGACAGTGATGACCTTGTGATTTCTGAGGCCTGGCCTAGCATGCTGTTTTGAGGTGCCATTATAGTGTAATCACTTACACGCGCCTCAGACTCTTTTGGACCACATGGGCAAATCGAACGAAATAATATTATTTCGTTCCATTAATCCCGCTTCCTCTTGGGCATGGAGGCCGAGGGGCTGAGGCCCTAGCAGCATCCTCCGCCGGGTAAACTCCCCCTTTACTAGACAACAAAGTGAAGCATATCCACAGCTTTATTGTAAGTGCAGTGCGTCTAGAATAAGGGTCGGCCACAGCAACCCATCTTGATTTTCGAGAAAGTTGATCCAGCTTACTCTCAAAGACATGACTTCCTAGTACTTAAGAGCCATCCTTATAGGGTATATGTGTATATCTGGATATACAGAGGATGTATGCGAATTGCTTTCAAGAATACAAGGTAGAGGGGCATCTGCGCTGATATTCCTAGACGGCCTCCTCGTATTGCTAGCGACGTTGTCATAAACTTCTTCCACAACAAAATCTGGAAGCAGTTTCCAGGAAAGACCTCAACAGCTACAACAAAATCTGGAAGCAGCATTTCAAGGAAAGACCTCGATGGCTACTAGAATGAGATTGACGATTAGTCAACACCATCATTGACGATCAGCGCTCTATCATTCTGCTCACTGACACTCAAAGAGAAAGGCATGATTCCCATCCTCAGCTTCTCTTGACCGTCTTCAGAAAAATAGAAGATAATTAAAAGCCGTGTCTTCAGTTATACGACACATGTACATATACGCAAGCACAAGAGGTACATAGTAGACGTTGGTTTCCTTCTGGTGAGTAGAAAGATAGCCGACAACATCAGGATACTACTTGTGAGCTGACCAGATTTGCAGGACGTCAGCATACCACTTGTTCGCACTGAGGCCACCCGCCATGCCAGGAAACACGTGTACGTTGGGGCCACTTCTTGAGGGGGCACCCAACATACCGGTACTCAAAACCTTGGAATCTGCAAGGTTGCACCATGTCAGAAACTACAACATGCAACATCTACATGGCTGCTGCGCCATCATCAGCAGCAGCATGTGTCTACAAGGCATGTCGGACGGCGAAATAAATGTAGGCCTGGACTTCTTTCATGTGCGCATCCGCATCGAGGTCCGGACCTGCATCGAGGCAGGAAGTCCTCGGTGTGCTGAGGACTAAGAATGCCTCACTTTAAAGAAGTCACTACCCTCGAGGACATGTCACTGTGTGGGTATACCTACGCCTGTGGGTACTTGGAGACCGTAAATAGATGCCATGTGGCAGACTCTGCTTCTGCCATGACGTCAGCATACTACTCGTGGGCTGACCAGATTTGCTCGATCTTAGTATACTATTAATAGTATACTACGCTTCTTTGTGTACTCCTTGGGGACTCCTTCGAGGACAACATAACGGCAGTGATGCTAACACTGCATTGCTTTTTGACCATCGGTAAGATTTCAAATACTTCTCCCCTTCTGCAACAAAAAACGGCCAGCAGGGATTCGCATCAAACAGTGTTTGATTAGCCACCCCCTCAGCATGGTATTGACTGTTTAGCGTGTGTTTGCCTTGACCAAGAGGCCCTATTTGCCAGCCAGCATGCGCTCGCTAGAGAGATCCCCCTCTTAACAGTACTGCACTAGTGCACAAAGATTAACTCACTATCATGCACTAGCCACCAGGGGCTCGGCTAGAGAGTCCCCGCTCTTAGTACTGCACAAACATCAAATCAATAATATGCATTGGCCAGCCGGGCTCGTCTTCAGAGATCTTTCTCTTGGTAGTGCACAGACGTTGACTCATTACCATGCATCGGTCAGCAGTTGCTCGCCTAGAAAGGTTTCCCTTTTAATCGTATACAAAGTTTAACTCTAGATTTGTACCCCTCCGTATTTGGCACAAGAACGTACTGTACACAGCGCCCCTTCAGACTGCTACAGGGCACACCTTCTCGCGGGGTCTGTCCCATCCGAAATTTTTTCCACCCTGCCTTCTCGGGCCGTGTTCCAACCGCAAATGACCCTCCCTACCCGCCCCAGTGCTGCATGTCTTCCCCTCCCAACACTCCGCATCTAGCTTGCGGGACCGGCCACCATGCCGCGGTAAGTGCCATCAGCAGGTCTCGGACCGCAAGCAAGCGTCACACGGCCGACCGCGTCTTTGGCTTGCAAACGAGCTTGTGGACGGGCCAGTGCGCCACCTGGCAGTCCCTCCCGCAGTACCGCACCGCCCTGCACTTCGAGCACTCCCTCAGCTTCACGGCCCCCCCGACGGCTTTCCCACACGTGGCACATGCGGAAACCTTCTTCCTGCGGGGCGTCTTTACTCCCGCGTGCACGCCGTCCCCTGCCTCACGTCCTCCATTCATCTGGCTGCTAAATCCGACCGGGACCCCAAGGTCCTGTGCCTCCCTCTCAGGACGCCGGCTGCGCGGTCCATCCTTCGATTGAACCGCTTCCAAAAGCTTGTGAGTCTCCTTCTCCACACGTGGGCCGCCATCTGCATCTTCTCCTTTGGAGGATCCCTTCCGGTTCCCACGCCCGGGAGGGCCACTGCTGGCCGCGTCCTGCCTTGCGGACGTGCCTCCATTCTTGCTCGCTGCTGCAGACTGCCCAGACTGGTGCAGGAGGCCCTGCAATGATGCCGGGAACCACATTTGGGGGTGCAAGTGGAAATATGAATGATTCAAATTATTAAAGTAATACGTAATTAATACGTAACGCGTAATACATAAATACGTATTACGTCAAAATAACAATTTGGAGGGTCAGTGAGATGATTGCAAGTTTGGAGGGCGCCATTGAAACAGATGGAGGATTGGAGGGTGGCCTTGATAGTCGTGCACAAGTCTTGTCCTATCGGCTTTCTAGTGACAAGGGAACGGTTGACCCCCTTACTTAGCGCTGTTGCAAACACCACTGCTGTATCTGTTTGCCACATAATGATGGCGTTGCGCGAGCGCCCCAGAGAGAGAGAGAGGCACCGCGTTGTGGAGTGTGGATAAGCTGGTGGGCACGAGGGGAAACAAAACCGCAGGCAGGCAGGAAGGAAGGAAACAGGAAGTCAGGAAGGAGGGAAGGAAGAAAGGAAGGAAGTAAAAAGAAAGGGAGGAAGGAAGGAAGTAAGAGGAAAGGAAGGACGAAAAGAAGGGCCGTTACATCCCGGATCAGCGGGTAGGGTGTGAAGAGGATGATGATAAGGGACAGGCAAACAAATGATATCATCGATGCTTGGGTCCTCATGGGGGAATCAACTACAAGAAACATGAGTGTGAGGGGACTCAGAAAGGGATGGGATGCTTGAAATTTGACAAACATCTCAAGACTGCAGAGGAAACAAAGCCCACAGCGACCCAGCCACTCCCTCTCCTACAGCTGTCCCTTCAAACAAAGCCCATAGCGACCCAGTCACTCCCCCTCCCACTGCCGTCCCTTCAACCACAGCGACCCAGCCACTCCCCCTCCCACTGCTGTCACATCAACCACGCAGGGGCTCAAAACAAAGCCCACAGCGACCCAGCCACTCCCCCTTTCACTGCTGTCCCTTCAACCACGTAGGGGCTCAAGACAAAGCCCACAGCGACCCAGCCACTCCCCCTCCCACTGCTGTCCCTTCAACCACGCAGGGGCTCAAAACAAAGCCCACAGCGACCCAGCCACTCCCCCTCCCACTGCTTTCCCTTCAAACAAAGCCCACAGCGACCCAGCCACTCCCCCTCCCACTGCTGTCCCTTCAACCACGCAGGGGCCCAAACAAAATACATG
Source organism: Botryococcus braunii (assembly GCA_002005505.1). Lineage (NCBI taxonomy): Eukaryota > Viridiplantae > Chlorophyta > Trebouxiophyceae > Botryococcus > Botryococcus braunii. The sequence continues at coordinate 49,615 of KV908635.1, forward strand.
CGAACTTGGCAAGTTTTCTCCATGACTCTGTTGCACCCCAGCCACGCAGCCTACCGGGGGTGCACGTTTAGCCTCATAAATCCGGTACTGGTTGCGCAGCTCCTGCGCCTCATTGGGGTCCACCCCAGCCATGTCCATATTCTCCAGAGAGCGCTTGAGCTTAATCAGGACACCGGCAGCCAGCAGCTCATCCGCCCGGGGAGCATCGTCGGTGCTCAGCCTGTCGAGCAACATATGAAAGCTCCGCAGCACGGCAAGAGAACGGTTTTCCGCCAGCTCCAGGAGCAGGGAGGGCCAGACGTCGGCCTCCTGCATGCGCGGCAAGGCCTCGGGATATTGTACCAGGCCGTTGAGGACGTTAATGATGGCCTCCAGCAACTCGTCCGTGCCGTTGCGGACGGCGGCTTTCATCTCAACAAGCAACCCGCAGCGCAGCGCCTGCATGGCGTACTTCGCATACCCCGACGCCATCACGTTGGACAGCTGGGCCCACAAGGCTTCTTCGGTGTCGGGGACGAACCCCCACTCCTTCTCATTGTTCTTCACACCCCTAAGCAGGCGGAAGATGCCAGGGACAAACCCCGCCGCCATCGCGGCGACATGCATGGCCTCGCTGTTGCCCATCCCCATGTACCCCGTTATCATGAGGTGCGAGCAGACGGCCACGGGACCGCCCGCCTGGATCATGCTGCGAGACAGGGCCTCGACCAGCGTTTTGGTCTCCGCCGGATTCGCCCCCTCGACGTGGGCCTCCCAGAGGGGCTTGCAACGGATCTGGAGCCGAAAGAGCACGTTGATGGCCTTGTTGACATGCTGTCCGCCCGCCATGATGTACCGCTCGAGGCGGACGAAGTCCGATGCGTCCCGACGCTGCGGGCCTACAAAGCCCAGCGCATCGATCCAACTGTTCAAGGCCTCGAGGACAGACTCCGCCACGGCATCGTTGTCCGTGCTGAGCAGGCGGGTGAAGTGCCCCAGAAAGCCCCCAACGTCGAGCTCCCGCGCGAATGCCGGCACGCCGGGGCCCCCAAGGAGGGGGAGGAGGAGGATGTTCAGCAGTCCCACGGGAGCGTCCGGATCCTCCCAGTAGTCCTCCAACAGCTGCAGGAGCGTCTGGGCGCAGCCGGGGGCGTGCGTAATCGCCAGCGGGGCCTTGGGGACGAACAAGGCAATGGCGCACAGGGCCATGCACGCGACAAGGCGGGGATGTTGCAATGGTCCGGGAAAAACCGTGTTCTCTGTCACCTTCGGGGTCGAGAGCTCCCACTGTGCGAAGACGAGGGGCATGGGTCCCTCCAGGTCTTCTTGCAGGGGGACCTCCCGCAGAACGCGCATCAATGCAGGAATGACGCCCGCGCTCTCCAGCGCCGCCCACATCTTGGCGTTGTCCACCGAGGTAGAGGCGACATACGCGGCGGCACTCCGGCAGTATGGAGAGGCATGTGAGAGCAGCCCGACGAGGGCGCGGCCCACGCCCGCGGTCAACAACCTCGGGCCGGCGACCGGTTCATCAAGCATGTGATTCGAAACGACGGCCGCGGCAAACGCAACCCGCGCGTCGGGGTCCGCGAAGGCTGCCACGAGCTGTGTGGACGCGCTACGGCACACCACCATGATCTTCAGCACCGACATTGCGAGCGCTTCCAGCTCGTCGGACTCCAGTCTTGCCAAGTCGAAGACCAGGAGTATCGCTCGCATGGAGCCCTTGCGGGCGAGCTCCTGGGGACCGCCGGAATCGTCCGCCAGGTGCACCAGGGACAGAGCAGCCTCCAGGGCGTCCTTGGGGGACCCGGTCCGTATCGCATCCATGACGGCAGAGATGCCCCCGCGAGCCCGCCACGCCTTCGCGAGGGCCTCCACTCGCTCCGGCATGATCTCCGGCATGGTCTCTGGGAGCGATGACACAGGCGGGGGAGAGTCGCGCTTCTGTGGCTTCATACGGAAGGCTTCCTCCTCCTGCTGCTGAGGCTCGGGCCCCCGGCCTGCGGGCGCTGCCGCCGCCACCGCTGCTGCAGGCGTGCTCGTCTGTTGCTGCTGCACGCTCTGCAACATTGCATGCACAAGTGAGGCCGCGTTTGCCGACTCTTCTGTGCAGAAGAGGGGTCTGCGGGGTGCTTGTCAAAGCACTTCACCGGACTCTGTGGCTTCTGAGGAGGCCCCTCCCAGGTTATGGGTAGAACGTTTCCATATCCATTTCGGGCACTGCTAGAAGAACCGTCTTTCTGGAACCCTGAGCTCAGATGACGAGATGGGAGTGGACCCGAACAGCACTAGCCAAACATTATATTAATTGTTTTCTTTTGCCTACATTCTCCTTTTGGTTGTCGCCCCTTTGTTTTTTTGGGGGGGGGGGGGGCGGGGGAGCAGAACTGATTCAGTCCAATCGACAGGCGCTCTAAGGCATGATTGCAACGATTGTTGCTGGTCAGAGAACATCCCCCCCCCCCCCCCGAAATGGCTAGATAGATAGCCTACGCATTCCAGAGGACGCAGTCCGCAAAAGACACCCCTTTATACTATTGCCCACTGCCTCTGCAGAGCCGCAGATGGTGCAGGTCAGGATCTACACATTACAAGGGTAATATTGCTGAAAGCATTACGGGCTTTCACAGCACATCGAAAATGCTGCGGTATTCCAGGATTCCACAAGATACATCGGGATGCCCAAACTCTGCCAGTCCCAACATTGTAGACCAAGGTGACAGTCCCACACCAGCAGCAACAGCTGGAACGGTAGCATGCCCACAGCATGTACATTGCTCGTACCTCTCTGCTCAGACTCCTTGCAGACTCCGCCGCCGGTTGAATGCGGGGTCCATCCTCCAATCGATCCGCTTCCAGAAGCTTCTGCATCTCCTTCTCCACCAGGGGGCCGCCATCTGCATCTTCTCCTTTGGAGGATCCCTTCCGGTTCCCGCGCCCGGGAGAGCCACTGCTGGCCCCGTCCTGCCTTGGGGACGTGCCCCCGTCCTCGTTCGCTGCTGCAGGCAGCCCAGACTGGCGCAGGAGGCCCTGCCATAGTGCCAGGAACCACATTTGGGGGTGCAAATTAAAATATAAAATAATTTAGTAATACGTAATTAATACGGATCATGCAATATATAAATACGTAAAATAACAATTTGGAGGGTCAGTGAGATGATTGCAAGTTTGGAGGGCGCCATTGAAACGGATAAAGGATTGGAGGGTGGCCTCGATAGCCGTGCACATATCTTGTACTCTCGGCTTTCTGGTGACAAGGGAACGGTTGACCCCCTTTTTTAGGGGTGTTGCAGACACCACTGCTGTATCTCAAGCTGTTTTGCACACAATGATGGCTTTGTGCGACTCAGAGACAGAGAGAGAGAGAGAGAGAGAGAGAGAGAGAGAGAGAGAGAGAGAGAGAGAGAGAGAGAGAGAGAGAGAGAGAGAGAGAGAGAGAGAGAGCGACGGAGTGGTGGAGTGGTGGAGTGTGGAGAAGCTAGTGGGCACGTGGGGAAACAAACCCGCAGGCATGCAGAATGGATGGGAGGAGGAAGTCAGGAGGGATGACATCAAGGAAGGAAGGAAGGAAGAAGAGAGGAAAGAAGAAAGATTACGTCCCGACCAGCTATTAGGGCGTGAAGAGGTTGGTAACAAAAGACAAGCAAATAAAGGAAGGCTTGGTCTTAACGGGGTACCAACTACTAAAAACAAGAGTTTAAGGGACTCAGAAAGGTATGGGATGCTTGAGGGCTGATAAACATCTCAAGCTTTCAGAGGAAACAAAGGCCACAGCGACCCAGCCACTCCCCCTCCCACTGCTGTCCCTTCAACCACGCAGGGCCCAAAACAAATTACACGCGAGCCTGGCGAGGATTCCACAGGTCTCGCACCTGCGTCGCAGGTCTCTGGCGGGATCCGCGACCCTGGTTCCCCCCAGTCACGCAGTCGGCCGCGGGTGCATGTTCAGCCTCATAAGTCCGGTAATGGTTCCGCAGCTCCTGCTCCTCCTCGAGGTCCACCCCAGCCGTGTCCATATTCTCCAGAGAGTGCTTGAGCCTATTTAGGATGCCGGCAGCCAGCAGCTCGTCCGCCCGGGGGGCATTGTCGGTGCTCAGCCTGTCAAGCAACACATGAAAGCTCCGAAGCACGGCGAGAGAACGGTTTTCCGCCAGCTCCATGAGCAGGGAGGGCCAGACGTCGGCCTCCTGCATGCGCGGGAAGGCCTCGGGATGTCGTACCAGGCCGATGAGGACCTGCAGGACGACCGCCAGCAGCTCGTCCGTGCCGTCGCGGACGGCGGATTTCATCTCGGCCAGCAGGCCGCAACGCAGCGCCTGCATGGCGTACTGCGCGTGCCCCGACTCGATCACCTTCAACACCTGCGACCACAACTGTACGTCGCTGTCGGAGGTATACGACCACTCCTCTGGATTGGTCTCCAACCCCTTAAGCTGGCGGATGAGACCGGGGACAAACCCCGCCGCCATCGCAGCCTCAAGGACGGCCTCGCTGTCGCCCGTCCCCCAGTACCCCAATATGACGTTGTGCGAGGCGACGGCCCTGTAACCGTCCTCCTGGATCATGCTGCGCGACAGGGCCTCGAACAGCTTTTTCGTCTCCGCCAGGTCCGCCCCCTCGACGTGGGCCTTCCAGAGGGGCTTGCAACGGTCCCGGAGCCGCTTGAGCATGATGGCGGCCTTCCCAACGTGCTCTCCGCCCGCCGTGATGTACCGCTCGAGGCGGACGAAGTACGACACGTCCTGCTGCTGGAGGTCCTCTTCGCCCAGCATTCTGATCCAGATGTACAGGGAGTCGAGGACCGTGTTCGCCACATTATCCTTGTCCGCACTGAGCAGGCGGATGAAGTGTCCCAGAAAGCCCGCGGCGTCGAGCGCCCGCGAGAACGCCCGCATGCAGGGGCCCTGCTTGAGGACCTGGAGGAGGATGTTCAGCAGTACCACGGGAGCCTGGGGAGTCTCCCAGTAGTCCTCCAAAACCTGCAGGAGGGCCTGGGCGCTGCCCGGGATACGCGCAATCGCCAGCGCGGCCGTTGGGACGCTCTTCCGGGCAATGGCGCCCAGGGCCATGCACGCGACGAGGCGGGGGTCCTGCCAGGGGATAAGGTTGCGAGTCCATCCATGCAGCCTCATGGCCGGAAGGCTCCACTGTGTGAAGACGCGGGGCCCGGGTCCCTCCGGGGGTTCCTGCAGGGGGACCTGCAGAATGCGCATCAATGCGGAAACAATCCCCGCGCTCTCCAGCGCCGCCCACACCTTGGCATGGTCCACTGCGGAAGAGGCGGTATACGCGGCGGCACTCCGGCAGTACGGAGAGGCGTGTGACAGCAGCCCAAAGAGGGCGCGGCCCACGCCCGCGGTCACCAGCAGGGCCCTGATATCCGGGTGCTGAAGCATGCCTCTCAAAAGGATGGCTGCGGCAAAGACAACCCGCACGTCGGAGTCCGCTAAGGCCGCCACGAGGTGCGCGGCCGCGCCGCGGCACACCTTCATGATCTGCTGCACCACCAAGGAGAGCACCTCCAGATCCTCGGACTCCAGTTTCGCCGAGTCGAAGACCAGGAGTATCGCTCGGATAGAGTCCTTGCGGGCGAGCACCTTGGCAGCGCCGGGACTGGCCGCCTGGTGGCCCAGAGACAGAGCAGCCTCCAGCGCTTTCTTGGGTGACCCGGTCCGAATTGCAGTCATGGCGGCCGGGACGCCCCCGCGAGCCCGCCAGGCCTCCGCGAGGGCGTCCACCCGCTCCTGGATGGTCTCCGGCTGCCGTGACGCAGACGAGGCACAGTTGCGCTTCTTCTTTGGCTTCGTACGGGAGGCTTCCTCCTGCTGCTGGGGCTTGGGCCCCCGGCCTGCGGGCGCCGCCGCCGATTGAATGCGCAGTCCATCCTCCGATCGATCCGCTTCAAGAAGCTTCTGCGTCTCCTCCTCCACCAGGGCGCCGCCATCTGGGTCTTCTCCTTTGGAGGATCCCTTCCGGTTCCCGCGCCCGGGAGAGCCACTGCTGGCCCCGTCCTGCCTTGGGGACGTGCCTCCATTCTTGCTCGCTGCTGCAGACTGCCCAGACTGCTGCAGGAGGCCCTGCCATGATGCCGGGAGCCAGGTTTGTCGGTGCAATTGAAAACATGAAACAATTAAACTATTTAAGTGACACGCAATAATACGCAACATGTAATATATCAATACGTAAAATTATAATTTGGAGGGTCAGTGAGATGCTTGCAAGTTTGAAGGGCGCCATTAAAACGGATGAAGCATTGGAGGGTGGCCTTGATAGTCATGCACAAATCTTGTTCTCTCAGCTTTCTGGTGACAAGGCAACGATTGACTCCATTGTTTAGCGCTGTTGCATAACAGCATTGTCATTTCTCAAGTTGTTTTGCCCACAGTGATAGCTTTGCGCGAGCACCCCAGAGAGAGAGAGAGAGAGAGAGAGAGAGAGAGAGAGAGAGAGAGAGAGAGAGAGAGAGGAGAGAGAGAGAGAGAGAGAGAGAGAGAGAGAGAGAGAGAGAGAGAGAGAGAGAGAGAGAGAGAGGGAGAGAGAGGGGGGGGGGGGGGGGGGTGAGTGGGGAGGGATGGAGGGAGGGAGGGTGGGTGGGGGGTGGGGAGGGATGGAGGGAGGGAGGGAGGGGGGTGGGTGGGTGGGTGGGGGGAGAGAGAGAGAGAGAGAGAGAGAGAGAGAGAGAGAGAGAGAGAGAGAGAGAGAGAGAGAGAGAGAGAGAGAGAGAGAGAGAGAGAGAGAGAGAGAGGGAGGGAGAGGGAGAGGGGGGGAGAGTGTTGGAGTGCGGACAATCTAGTGGGCACGAGGGGAAACAAACCTGCAGGTAGGCAGGAAGGAAGGAAGGAAGGAAGGAAGCAAGGAAGGAAGGGAGATAGGAAGGAAGAAAGGAAGTAAGGAGAGAAGGAACGAAGAAACGAAGTAAGGAAGGAACATTACATCCCAGAACAACCACGAGGGCGTGAAGAGGACGGCAAGGATAGAGAGGTTAACAAAGGATGTTCGTGTGCTACTGGGGGGGACCAACTACGAAAAACATAAATGCAACGGGGTTTGGGGGGGGGGGGGGCAGAAAAATATGGAATGCTTGAAGGCAACAAACATCTCAAGCCTGCAGAGGAAACAAAGGCCACAGCGACCCAGCCACTCCCCCTCCCACTGCTGTCCCTTCAACCACGCAGGGGATCAAAACAAAGCCCACAGCGACCCAGCCATTCCCCCTCCCACTGCTGTCCCTTCAACCACGCAGGGGCCCAAAATGTGAGCGAGCAAGGCAAGGACTCCACTGGACTCGCACCTGCGTCGCTGGTCTCTGGCGGGATCCGCGACTCCCTTTCCCCCCAGCCACGCAGCCTACCCGGTGTGGATGTTCAGCCTCATATATCTGGTACTGGTTGCGCAGCACCTGCGCCTCCTCGGGGTCCACCCCAGCCATGTCCATATTCTCCAGAGAGTGCTTGGGCCTGTTCAGGACGCCGCCAGCCAGCAGCTCGTCCGCCCGGGGGCATGGCCCGTGCTCACCGTGTCCAGCAACAAGTAGAATCTCCGCAGCACACCTCCGTCATGGGGGATGGCCCCAGAGAGCGCTGCTGACTCAGTGCTGATTTTGCCGCAAGCACAAAGGTGTGCGCATGTGTCGCATCTGCGTCACCAAACAATAGCAAGCAATCAATTGATGGATACCTCCCACTTCACTGCCCTTGGGCGTTATGTATAGACAGAGGTTTCTTACGTTTCGACGGGGTACGCAGCCTCAAGTTCGTCAGCAGATGGAGCAGGCAGGGATCTTGTCAGCCCCCCCTCTCTCTCTCTCCCCCCCCTCCCTTCCTCTCCCTCCCTGCCTACCTCCCTCCCTCCCCCCTTTCTCGCCCCCTACCTCTACCCTCAGATGCTTTACATAATATGGTTTTTGAATCTTATCTTACTACTTGCAGCAGTTCCTCTGTAGATTCAACAGGGGTGCAAGTACAAGGTCAACCGGTGTCTTGGGGGTTCCGAAACCCGTTATTGGACTGGAGGAATACGCATCGAGGCCATCATGTCGTTCATCAAGGTCTTAGATCGCAGCATCGGAACTCACGTTATGTACGAAGTAGACCCAATGCCGATGGGGCCGCCAGCTCCCCGCTGTTATAGTCGCAGCACTGTCGGGGAAAACTGTCACGTTATCGCATACGCCGTAGGATAAGCTTCTTGACGCAGTAGCTTTAGAAACGAGGTATCAAATTTTTTTTATTAAAGTCGCAGCACTGTCGTGGAAACTTGGCACGTTATCGGATCGCCGTAGGACAAGCTTGTCCTACGGCGAGCTTGACGCAGCTTCAGAAACGTGGTGGTGGAGGGACTGAACACCTTAGGAAGGAAAGATCACAGGTTGGAAACAAGCAGCATTCATTTTATTGCAAGTCGGTCAGAAAGATCGTGTTGGTGTCTTGCTGTGCAGATCAGGGCTGATGGAGCGCTGCGATTTTGCTTTTGGGACAGGGTTGCTAATCGCTGGCAACTTGCGATTTGTTTCGCCGGATAATATCTTTCGGTTGTTTCGCAGGAATTTAAACATTTTCGGCATTTTCAGCTCTCTGCCACGTTTCTCCCCTTTTTTTCCCCCAATCGGGATTCCCGATGCGTCTTTGAATCTTGAGCCCCTGATGTAATTGGAAGGAAGGGATGAAGATTACATCCAAAGACCAGCCACTAGGGCTGAAGAGGACGGCAGTACAATGAATGACCCAAATCTAACCAACTAAGGTCGCACAGCACTTGGGAGAGTGAGG
>KV908635.1:63364-83364 GCA_002005505.1 Botryococcus braunii
AGCCTCGCCTAGAGAGGTTCCCCTCTTAATAGTGTACAAAGACTTTACTCTAAAATTGTACCCCTTCGTAGTTGGCAAAAGAACTTACGGTACACTGCGCACTTCACTCTGCTGCAGGGCACACCTTCTCGCAGGGTCTGTCCAACCCTTGGAGCAGCTTTCCACCGTGCCTTCTCGGGCCGTGTTCCGACCGCAAATTACCCTCCCTCCGGCTCCAGTAACTGCATGAGCATGTCTTTCCCTCCCACGGTTCCGCATTTACCCTGCGGGACGGGCCACCATGCCGCGGTAAGTGCCATCTGCGGGTCTATGACCGCAAGCAATCCTCACACGGCCGACCGCGCCGTTTTTGGCTTGCAAACGCGCTTGTGAGCAGGCCAGTGCGTCCATTGGCAATCCCTCCCGCAGTACAGCACCGCCCTGCACTTCGAGCACTCCCTCAGCTTCACGGAGCCCCCGCCAGCTTTCCCACACGTGGCACATGCGGAAACCTTCTTCCTGCGGGGCGTCTTTACTCCTGCGTCCACGCCATCGCCTGCCTCATGCCCTCCATTCGCCTGGCTGCCGGCTCCGAGCGGGACCCCAAGGTCCTGTGCCTCCCTCTCAGGACGCCGGCTGCGCGGTCCATCCTCCGATTGATCCGCTTCCAAAAGCTTCTGAGTCTCCTTCTCCACCGGTGAGCTGGCATCTGCATCTTCTCCTTTGGAGGATCCCGTCCGGTTCCCGCGCCCGGGAGAGCCACTGCTGGCCGCGTTCTCCCTTGGGGACGTGCCTCCGTTCTCGCTCGCTGCTGCAGGCTGCCCAGACTGGTGCAGGAGGCCCTGCCACGATGGCGGGAACCACATTTGGGGGTGCAAGTGGAAATATGAAATAATGAAATTCATGAAAAACAAAAACTACTGAAAGAGTAACACGTAATAAGTTCGTAACACGTATATATTCATACGTAAATGAAATTTTTTGGGTCAGTGAGATGCTTGCAAGTTTGGAGGGCGCCATTAAAATGGATAAAGGATTGGAGGGTGGCCTTGATAGTCGTGCACAAATCTTGTACTCTCGGCTTTCTGATGACAAGGGAACGGTTGACCCCCTTATTTAGCGCTGTTGCAAACAACACTGCTTTATCTCGAGCTGTTTTGCACACGATGAGCGCCCCACAGAGAGAAAGAGCGACGGAGTAGTGGAATGTGGATAAGGTGTGAAGAGGATGGTAATAAGAGACAGGCAAACAAATGCTCGGGTCCTAATGGGGGAACCAACTACTAAAAACATGACTTTAAGGGACTCAGAAAGGGATGGATGCTTGAAGGCTTATAGACATCTCAAGCCTGCAGAGGAAACAAAGCCCACAGCGACCCAGCCACTCCCCCTCCCACTGCTGTCCCTTGAAAAAAAGCCCACAGCGACCCAGCCACTCCCCCTCCCACTGCGGTCCCTTCAACCACACGGGGGGCCAAAAAAAAAAAAAAAAAAAAAAAAAAAAAAAAAAAAAAAAAAAAAAAAAAAAAAAAAAAGAAAAAAGGGCCCAGATAGTTTTGAAGAGTTAATGTCTTTTGTGGCCGAAGTTTACATTTTTGGCACGATTTTAACCGTTTTTGGGGGGTCCATGCCGGAACTACAAGTGAGGTTTTATTGTCGTCGGGGCAAACTGCCCTAGGTGTTGAGATTCCAATAACTTGTTGTGGCTACCGACCAACAACACCGGAAACCCTCGATTTGCTGCTGAATCTGGAGGATTCACCAGTGTGACTGCTAGAGTTTGGGCTTGATAAGTCGCCTCGTCTACTCGTGCAAAGAAATTGTTGATCTTACGCTGTCTGGAGACAAAACGGTAGGCAAATTCCGAGAGGTTTCAACAATTTTGGGGCGTCACTGTTCAATTCGGAGGGGTTTTAAGTCCTTTTCGGAGTCAGGGAGGAGACGTTTCTCATGTTTTAAATCGCTCAGAAGAATTAAAACAATTAAATAACTGAATTTGGGCCGATATGGGTATGCAAGCAAGGCAAGGAATCCACAGGACTCGCACCTGCGTCTCACGTCTCTGGCGGGATCCATGACTCTGTTGCCCCCGAACCACGCACCCCACGGGGGGCGCATGTTTAGCCTCATAAATCCGGTACCGGTAGCGCAGCTCCTGCGCCTCCCTGGGGTCCACCCCAGCCATGTCCATATTCTCCAGAGAGTTCTTGAGCCTATTTAGGACACCGGCAGCTAGCAGCTCGTCTGCCCGGGGGGCATTGGTCGTGCTCAGCCTGTGGAGCAACACATGAAAGCTCCGCAGCACGCCAAGAGAACGGTTTTCTGCCAGCTCCAGGAGCAGGGAGGGCCAGACGTCGGCCTCCTGCATGCGCGGGAAGGCCTCGGGATATCGGACCAGGCCGATGAGGACCTGAACGATGACCATCAGCAGCTCGCCTCTGCCGTTGCGGACGGCGGTTTTCATCTCGGGCAGCAACCCGCAGCGCAGCGCCTGCATGGCGTACTGCACGTCCCCAAACTCCATCACGTTGGACAGCTGGCCCCACAAGACTTCGTCGCTGTTGCTCACGAGCCCCCACTCCTTGGCATTGCTCTCCAACCCCTTAAGCAGGCGGAAGATGCCAGGGACAAACCCCGCCGCCATCGCGGCGACGAGCACTGCGTCGCTGTTGCCCATCCCCATGTACCCCGTTATGACGAGGTGCGAGCAGACGGCCACGGGACCGTCCGCCTTGATCATGCTGCGAGACAGAGCCTCGACCAGCATTTTGGTCTCCGCCGGGTTCGCCCCCTCGACGTGGGCCTTCCAGATGGGCTCGCAACGGATCTGGAGCCGAAAGAGCACGCTGGTGGCCGTGTTGACATGCGCTCCGCCTGCCTTGATGTACCACTCAAGGCGGACGAAGTCCGACACGTCCCGCTGCTGCGGGCCTGCATTGCCCAGCGCATTGATCCAGATGTACAAGGACTCGAGGACAGAGCCCGTTGCTTGATTGTTGTGCGTGCTGAGCAGGCGGGTGTGGTGCCCCAGAAAGCCCGCAGCGTCAAGCGCCCGCGCGAATGCCCGCACGCCAGGGCCCCCCCGGAGGGCGTGGAGGAGGATGTTCAGCAGTACCACGGGAGCGTCGGGATCCTCCCAGTAGTCCTCCAACAGCTGCAGGAGCGCCTGGGCGCTGTCGGGGGCACGCGCAATAGCCAGCGGGGCCGTGGGGACAAGCCTGGCAATGGCGCCCAGGGCCATGCACGCGACGAGGCGCGGATCCTGCAAGGGTGCAGGACAAGTCTCGACCTCTGCCACATTCGGGGCCGGAAGCCACCACTGTGCAAAGACGAGGGGCGTGGGTCCCTCCAGGGTTTCCTGCGGGAGGGCCTCCCGCAGATTGCGCATCAATGCGGGAACGACCCCCGCGCTCTCCAGCGCCGCCCACACCTTGGTGTGGTTCACCGCGGAAGAGGCGGCATACGCGGCGGCACTCCGGCAGTATGGAGAGGCGTGTGAGAGCAGCCCAACGAGGGCGCGGCCCACGCCCGCGGTCACCAGCAGGGGACGTTCCGCAAGCATGGGTACCGAAATGACGGCCGCGGCAAACGCAACCCGTGCGTCGGGGTCCGCTAAAGCCGCCACGAGCTGCGCGGGTCCACTACGGCACACCACCACGATCTCCAGCAACGAATGAAAGAGCGCATTCAGCTCGTTGGACTCCAGCTCCGCTGAGTCGAAGACCAGGAGTATCGCTCGAATGGAGCCCTTGCGGGCGAGCTCCTGGGGACCGCCGGGATCACCCGCCAGATGCACCAGGGACAGAGCAGCCTCCAGGGCGTCCTTGGGGGACCCGGTCCGGATCGCGGTCATGGCGGCCGTGACGCCCCCGCGAGCCCGCCAGGCCTTCGCCAAGGCCTCCACCCTCCCTGTCATGGTCTCCGGCGGTGACAACGCAGGCGGAGGAGAGTCGCGCTTCTTTGGGTTCGTACGGGAGGCTTCCTCCTGCTGTTGGGGCTCGGGCCCCGGGCCTGCGGGCGCTGCCGCCGCCGCCACCGCAGGCGTGCTCGTCTGTTGCTGCTGCCCGGTCTGCAACATTGCATGCACGAGTGAAGCCATGTTTGCCGACTCTTCTGCAGGGTCCGCAGGGTGCTTGTCACAGCACTTCACCAGAATCTGTGGCTTCTGAGATGCCCCCTCCAAGGTTTGGGTACAAAGTTTCCATGTCCTATCAGGCACTGCTAGAAATAACGTCTCTCTGGAATTCTGAGCTAAGATGGCGAGATGGGAGTGGACACGAAAAAAAAAATGGGAAAAAAAAACTGGCAAAAAAAAAATAACAAAAGGAAAAAAAATATTTTCCTTTTGTCTCGATTCTCCTTTTTGTTTTCCCCATTTTTTTAAGGAAGGGGGGGGGGTGGACAGCAAGAACTCATTCAGTCCAATCTACAGGTGCTGTACTCCATGATTGCAATGATGACTGCTGGTCAGAGACCCACGCCCTCAAAAGCACTAGATAGATACCCTACGCCTTCCAGAGGACGCAGTCCGCACACCCCTTTATACCATTGCCCACTGCCTCTGCAAAGCCGCAGATGGTGCAGGTCAGACTCTACACATTACAAGGGTAATATTGTCAAGAGCGTTGCGGGCTTTCACAGCACATTGACAATGCTGCGGTATTTCAGGATTCCACAAGATGCATCAGGATGCCCAAACTCCGCCAGTCCCAACATTGTAGACCAAGGTGCCAGTCCCACACCAGCAGCAACAGCTGGAACGGCAGCATGCCCACTGCATGTACAATATTGCTTAATGTGCTCGTACCTCTCTGCTCAGACTCCTTGCAGACTCCGCCGCCGATTGAATGCGCGGTCCATCCTCCAATGGTGCCGCTTCCAGAAGCTTCTGCGTTTCCTTCTCCACCAGTGGGCCGCCACCTGCGCCTTCTCCTTTGGAGCTTCCCTTCCCGCTGCCGGTCACGGGAGGGCCACTGCTGCCCGCGTCCGGCCTTGGGGACGTGCCTCCGTCCTCGCTCGCTGCTGCAGGCTGCCCAGACTGGTGCAGGAGGCCCTGCCACGATGGCGGGAGCCACATTTGATGGTGCCAGTTGAAATATGAAATAATTGAGTAATACATCATTAATAGTAACACGTAATATATAAATACGTCAAAATAACAATGTGGAGGGTCAGTGAGATGATTGCAAGTTTGGAGGGCGCCATTGAAACGGATAAAGGATTGGAGGGTGGCCTCGATAGTCGTGGACATATCTTGTACTCTCGGCTTTCTGGTGACAAGGGAACGGTTGACCCCCTTATGTGGCATAATTGCAAACACCATTGCTGTATCTCAAGCTGTTTTGCATACAATGATGGCTTTGCGCGAGCGCCCCAGAGAGAGAGGGACAGACTGGTGGAGTGTGGAAAAGCTAGTGGGCACGAGCAGAAACAAAACCGCAGGCAGGCAGGAAGGAAGGAAGCAAGAAGTCAGGAAGGAAAGAATGAAGGAAGGAAGGAAGGAAGAAGGGAGGAAAGAAGGAAGATCACGCCCGGACCAGCTACTAGGGCGTGAAGAGGTTGGTAACAAGAGACAAGCAAACAGACGAAGCTTGGGTCCTTATGGGGGAACCAACTACTAAAAACATGAAATTAAGGGACTCAGAAAGCGATGGATGCTTGAAGGCTGATAAACATCGCAAGCCTGCAGAGGAAACAAAGCCCACAGCGACCCAGCCACTCCCCCTCCCACTGCTGTCCATTAGATCACGGAGGGCCCAAGAAAAAAGAATACCCTATCGGTCCAAATACTTTTTGAGGATTTAATGTCTTTTGTGGCCGAAGTTTACATTTCTGGCAGGTTTTTAACCTTTTTTGGGGGTCCATGCCGGAACTACAAGTGGGGTTTTATTGTCTTCGGGGCAAACTGCCCTACGTGTTTAGATTCCAATAAGTTGTTGTGGCTACCGACCAACAACACCGGAAAAACTCGATTTGGTGCTGAATCTGGAGGATTCACCAGTGTGACTGCTAGAGTTTGAGCTTGATAAAACGCCTCCTCTACTCGTGCAAAGAAACTGTTGATCTTCCGCTGTCTGGAGAGGAACGGTAGGCAAATTTCCGAGAGGTTTCAATGATTTTGGGGCGTCACTGTTCAATTCGGAGGGGCTTTTAATTGTCATGGGGGGACGGAGGAGACGTTTCATAGGTTTTAAATCGCTCAGAACAATTTTAACAATTTAATAAATGAATTCGGGCGGATATGGGTATGCAAGCAAGGCAAGGAATCCACAGGACTCGCACCTGCTTCGCAGGTCTCTGGTGGGATCCGCGACTCCCTTCCCCCCCAGCCACGCAGCCCGCCGGAGGTGCATGTTCAGCCTCATAGGTCCGGTACTGGTTGCGCAGCTCCTGAGCCTCCACGGGGTCCACCCCAGCCATGTCCATATTCTCCAGAGAGTGCTTGAGCCTATTCAGGACGCCGGCAGCCAGCAGCTCGTCCGCCCGGGGGGCATTGTGCATGCTCAGCGCGTTGAGCAACATATGAAAGTTCCGCAGCACGGCAAGAGAACGGTTTTCCGCCAGCTCCAGGAGCAGGGAGGGCCAGATATCGGCCTCCTGCATGCGCGGGAAGGCCTCGGGATATCGTACCAGGCCATTGAGGACGTGCAGGATAACCTCCAGCAGCTCGCATCTGCCGTTGCGGACGGCGGATTTCATCTCGGCCAGCATGCCGCAGCGCAGCGCCTCCATGGCATACTGCGTGTTCCCAACCTCCATCACATTGGACAGCTGCGACCAGAATGATAGGTCGATGTTAGAGACAAACGCCCACTCCTCCGCATTGCTCTCCAACCCCTTAAGCAGGCGGATGACGCCAGGGACGAACCCCGCCTCCATTGCGGTGACAAGGACAGCCTCGATGTTGTCCATCTCCATGTACGCAGTTATGACGAGGTGCGAGCACACTGCCTCTAGACAGTCCGCCTGGATCATGCTGTGAGACAGGGCCTCGACTAGCTTTTTCATCTCCTCAGCGTCCGCCCCCTTGATGTGGACCTTACAGAGGGGCTCGCAATGGATCTGGAGCCGGAAGAGCACGCTGGCGGCCTTGCCGACGTGCGATCCGCCCGCTGTGATGTACCGCTCGAGGCGGACGAAGTACGACACATCCCCCTGCTGAGGGCCTCCCTTGCCCAGCGTTTCCATCCAGATGTACAGGGAGTCGAGGATCGAGCCCGCCAAGAGATTGTTGTCCGCGCTGAGCAGGCGGGTGAAGTGCCCAAGAAAGCCCGCGGTGTCGAGCGCCCGCGCGAACGCCCGCCCGCCCGGGCCCCCCTGGAGGACCTTGAGGAGGTCGTTCAGCAGTATCACGGGAGCCTCGGGAGTCTCCCAGTAGTCCTCCAAAAGCTTCAGGAGGGCCTGGGCGCTGTCGGGGGCACGCGCAATCGCCAGCGGGACCGTGGGGATGCTACTAATGGCGCCCAAGGCCATGCACGCGACGAGGCGGGGATCCTGCCAGGGCATGGGAAACTCGTCCCCCGCCAGACTCACGGCCGGAATGCTCCACTGTGTGAAGACGAAGGGAACGGGTCCATGCAGGGGTTCCTGCGGGGGGACCTCCCGCAGATTGCGCATCAATGCAGGAACGACCCCCGCGCTCTCCAGCGCTGCCCACACCTTGGCATGAAACGCCGCGGAAGGGGCAAAATGCGCAGCGGCACTCCGGCAGTACGGAGAGGCGTGTGAGAGCAGCCCGAAGAGGGCGCGGCCCACGCCCGCGGTCACCAGTAGGGGCCCGGTGATCGGGTGCTCAAGCATGGATACCGAAACGAAGGCTGCGGCAAAAGCAACCCGCGCGTCGGGGTCCGCGAAGGCCGCCACGAGCTGCGCAGCCGCGCCGCGGCACACCACCATGATCTCCTGCACCGACAAGAAGAGCGCCTCCCGCTCGTCGGACTCCAGCTTTGCCGAGTCGAAGACCAGGAGTACCGCTCGGATGGAGCCCTTGCGGGCAAGCTCCTTGGAACCGCCGGCCTCGCCCGCCAGGCGCTTCAGGGACAGAGCAGCCTCTAGGGCGTCCTTTGGGGACCCGGTCCGAATCGCAGTCATGACGGCCGAGACGCCCCCGCGAGCCAGCCAAGCCTTCGCGAGGGCCTCCACCCGCTCCTGCATGGCCTCCCGCTGCAGTGACACAGACAGGGGAGAGTTGCGCTTCTTCTTTGACTTTGTACGGGAGGCTTCCTCCTGCTGCTGGGGCTCGGGCCCCCGGCCTGCGGGCGCCGCCGCCGATTGAATGCGCGGTCCATCCTCCAATGGTGCCGCTTCCAGAAGCTTCTGCGTCTCCTCCTCCACCAGTGGGCCGCCACCTGCGCCTTCTCCTTTGGAGCTTCCCTTCCCGCTGCCGGTCACGGGAGGGCCACTGCTGCCCGCGTCCGGCCTTGGGGACGTGCCTCCGTTCTCGCTCGCTGCTGCAGGCTGCCCAGACTTGTGCAGGAGGCCCTGCCACGATGCCGGGAACCACATTTGATGGTTGCAAGCGGAAGTCTAAAGTAATCAAATTACTATAGTAAATATGTAATAAATACGTAACTCGATATAAATTCATACGTAAAATAACAATTTGGAGGTTCAGTGAGATTCTTGCAATTTTGGAGAGCGCCATTGAAACCGATGAAGGATTGGAGGGTGGCCTTGATAGTCGTGCAGAAATCTTGTACTCTCAGCTTTCTGGTGACAAGGCAACGACTGACCCCCTTATTTAGCGCTGTTGCAAAACAACATTGTCATGCACACAATGACGGCTTTGTCTGAGTGCCCCAGAGAGAGGGACGGAGTGGTGGAGTCTAGGCAAGCTAGTGGCCACGAGGGAAACAAGAACAGCAAGCTGGCAGCCAGGAAGGAAGGAAGGAAGGACGGAACATTCCATCCTGGACCATCCACTAGGGCGTGAAGAGGATAAGATAAGAGACAGGAGGCAAACAAAGGATGCTTGGGTCGTGATTGGGGAACCAACTACGAGAAACATGAGTGTAAGGGGACTGAGAAAAGGGTGGGATGCTTGAGGGCTGACAAACATCTCAAGCCTGCAGAGGAAACAAAGCCCACAGTAGCCAGGCACTCCCGCTCGCACTGTTACCCCTTCAGTCACGCAGGGGCCCAAGAACATAACATGCAAGGAAGGCTAGGACTCCCCAGGACTCGCACCTGCGTCGCATGTCTCCGGCGGGATCCATGACCCTGTTGCTCCCCAGCCACGCAGCCTGCCGGGGGTGCATGTTCAGCCTCATACATCCGGTATTGGTTGCGCAGCTCCTGCGCCTCCTTGGGGTCCACCCCAGCCATGTCCATATTCTCCAGAGAGCGCTTGAGCCTGTTCAGGACACCGGCAGCCAGCAGCTCGTCTGCCCCGGGGGCATTGTCCGTGCTCAGCGATTCGAGCAACACACGGAAGCTCCGTAGCACGGCTAGAGAACGGTTTTCCGCCAGCTCCAGGAGCAGGGAAGGCCAGACGTCAGCCTCCTGCATGCGCGGAAAGGCCTCGGGATATCGCACCAGGCCGATGAGGACCTGAAGAATGATGGCAAGCAGCTCGTCCGTGCCGTTGCGGGCGGCAGATTTCATCTCGGGCAGCAGGCCGCAGCGCAGCGCCTGCATGGCATACTTCGCGTGCCCCAACTCCATCACGTTGGACAGCTGGCCCCACAAGACTTCGTCGCTGTTGCTTACGTGCCCCCACTCCTCCGCATTGTTCTCCACCCTCTTAAGCAGGCGGAGGAGGCCAGGGACAAGCCCCGCCGCCATCGCAGCAACAAGTACGGCCTCCAGGTCACCCATCCGCATGTACCCCGCGATGGCGAGGTGCGAGTCGATGGCTTCGAAACGGTCCTCCTGGATCATGCTGCGAGATAGGGACTCGACCAGCTTTTTCGTGTCTGCCGGATCCGCCCCCTCGATGTGGACCTTAAAGAGGGGCTCGCAAACGATCTGGAGCTGCACGAGCACGTTGGCGGCCTTGCCGACGTGCGATCCACCCGCCGTGATGTACCGCTCGAGACGGACAAAGTACGACACGTCCTGCTGCTGGAGGCCTTCTTTGCCCAGAGTGCTGATCCAGATGTACAGGGAGTCGAGGGCCGAGCTTGCCAAGGGATCGTTGTCCGCGCTGAGCAGGCGGGTGAAGTGCCCAAGAAAGCCCGCGGTGTCGAGCGCCCGCGCGAACGCCCGCCCGCCCGGGTCCCCCTGGAGGACCTGGAGGAGGTCGTTCAGCAGTATCACGGGAGCCTCGGGGGTCTCCCAGTAGTCCTCCAAAACCTGTAGGAGGGCTTGGGCGCTGCCAGGGGCACGCGCAATCGTCAGCGGGGCCGTAGTAACGATCCTGGCAATGCCGTCCAGGGCCATGCACGCAACGATGCGTGGATTCTGCAAGGGGACGAGTTTCAGGGGCCCTCCCGCCAGACTCACGGCCGGAAGGTTCCACTGTGTGAAGACGAGGGGCGCGGGTCCCTGCGGGGGTTCCTGCGGGGGGACCCTCCGCAGATTGCGCATCAATGCGGGAACGAAGCCCGCGCTCTCCAGCGCCGCCCACACCTTGGCGTGGTCCACCGCGGAAGAGGCGGCATACGCGGCGGCACTCCGGCAGTACGGAGAGTCATGTGAGAGCAGCCCGACGAGGGCGCGGCCCACGCCCGCGGTCACCAGCAGGGGCCTGGTGATCGGGTGCTGAAGCAAGGGCACCAAAAGGATGGCCGCGGCAAATGGAACCCGCGCGTCGGGGTCCGCTAAGGCCGCCACGAGCTGTGCAGCCGCGCTGCGGCACACCACCACGATCTCCTGCACCGACAAGTAGAGGGCCGCCAGCTCGTCCGGCTCAAGTTTTGCCGAGTCGAAAACCAGAAGTATCGCGCGGATGGAGCCCTTGCGGGCGAGCTCCTTGGGACCGCCGGTCTCCCCCGCCAGGCGGTACAGGGACAGAGCAGCCTCCAGGGAATCCTTGGGGGACCCGGTCCGGATTGCATTCATGATGGCTGAGACGCCCCCGCGAGCCCGCCAGGCCTTCGCGAGGGCCTCCACCTGCTCCCGCATGGCCTCCTGCGGCAGTGACGCTGAAGGGGGAGAGTGGCGCATCTCCTTTGGGTTTGAACGGGAGGCTTCCTCCTGCTGCTGGGGCTTGGGCCCCCGGCCTGTGGGAGCCGCCGCCAATTGAATGCACGGTCCATCCTCCGATTGAACCACTTCCACCAGAATCTTCTGCGTCTTCTTCTCCACTGGTGGGCCGCCATCTGCATCTTCTCCTTTGGGGGATCCCTTCCAGTTCCCGCGCCCTGGAGGGCCACTGCCGGACACGTCCTGCCTTGGGGATATGCCTCCATCCTCGCTCGCTGCTGCAGACTGCCCAGTCTGGTGCAGGAGGCCCTGCCATAGTGCCGGGAACCAGGTTTGATGGTGCCAGTGGAAATCTGAAATAATTAGATCATTATTGTACTACGTAATTGATACGTAACAGGTAATATATATTCATATGCAAAGTAACAGTGTGGAGGGTCAGTGAGCAGCTTGCGAGTTCGGAGGGCGCGATTGAGACGGATGAAGGATTGGAGGGTGGACTTGATAGTCGTGCAGAAATCTTGTACTCTCAGCTTTCTGGTGACAAGGCAACGACTGACCCCCTTATTTAGTGCTGTTGCAAAACAAAATTGTCATTTATCACGCTATTCTGCACACAATGATGGCTTTCTCTGAGCGCCCCAGAGAGAGAGGGACGGAGTGGTGGAGTGTGGATAAGCTAGTGGGCACGAGCGGAAACCGCAGGCAGGAAGGACGGAAGGAAGGAGCATTACATCCCAGAACAGCCACGAGAGCGTGAAGAGGACGGCAATGAGAGACAGGCAAACAAAGGATGATCAGGTGCTAGTGGGGGGACCAACTACGAAAAAACATAAATGTAATGGGGTGGGGGTGGGGGCAGAACAACATGGAATTCTTGAAGGCAACAAACATCTCAAGCCTGCAGGGGAAACAAAGCCCACAGCGACCCAGCCACTCCTCTCCCACAGCTGTTTCTTCAAACACGCAGGGGGTCAAAAGCAATGTGAGGAGCAAGGCTACGACTCCAAAGGGCTCGCACCTGCATCGCAGGTCTCTGGCAGGATCCGTGACTCTGTTGCCCCCCAGCCACGCAGCCTACCGGGGGTGCATGTTCAGCCTCATAAATCCGGTATTGGTTGCGCAGCTCCTGCGCCTCCTCGGGGTCCACCCCAACCATGTCCATATTCTCCAAAGAGTGCTTGAGCCTATTCAGGACACCGGCAGCCAACAGCTCGTCCGCCCGAGGGGCATTGTCTGTGCCCAGCGTGTCCAGCAACACATGAAACCTCCGCAGCACGGCAAGAGAACGGTTTTCCGCCAGCTCCAGAAGCAGGGAGGGCCAGACGTCGGCCTCCTGCATGCGCGGGAAGGCCTCAGGATATCGTAACAGGCCGATGAGGATCTGAAGGATTACCGTTAGCAGCTTGCCCGTGCCGCGGCGGACGGCGGATTTCATCTCGGCCAGCAGGCCGCAGCGCAGCGCCTGCATGGCGTACTGCGCGGACCCCGACTCCACCACAATGGACAGCTGCTGCCACAATAATTCGTCGCTGTTGCTTACTGGCCCCCACTCCTTTGCATTGCTCTCCACCCCCTTAAGCAGGCGGAAGACGCCAGGAACAAACCCTGCCGCCATCGCGGCGACAAGCACGGTCTGCATGTTGCCCATCCGCATGTAACCCGCTATGATGAGGTGCGAGCAGACAGCCCCTAGACCGTCCGCCTGGATCATGCTGCGAGACAGGGCCTTGACCAGCTTTTTCGTGTCCGCCGGGTCCGCTCCTTCGATGTGGGCCTTCCACAGGGGCTCGCACGGGACCTGGAGCCGCACAAGCACGCTGGCAGCCCTCCCGATCTGCGTTCCGCCTGTCGTGATGTACCGCTCAAGGCGGGCGAAGTACGACACGTCCCGCTTCTCCGGGCCTCCTTTGCCCAGCGCATTGATCCAGAAGTACAGGGACTCGAGGATCAAGACCGCCAGGAGATTGTTGTCCGCGCTGAGAAGGCGGGTGAAGTGCCCCAGAAAGCCCGCGGCGTCAAGCGCCTGCGCGAATGCCCGCAGGCCGGGGTCTCCCTCGAGGGCATGGATGAGGACGGTCAGCAGTAGCACGGGAGCGTCGGGATCCTCCGGGTAGTCCTCCAGCAGCTGCAGGAGGGCCCGGCCACTGTCGGGGGCAGCCCGCGACAAAGCCAGCAGGACCGTGGGGGCGCTCTTGGCAATGGCGCCCAGGGCCATGCACGCGACGAGGCGGGGATCCTGCAAGGGTGCGGGAACAAGCTCGTCCTTCACCGGATTCGGGGCCGAGAGCTCCCACTGTGCGAAGACGAGGGGCGTGGGTCCCTGCGGGGGTTCCTGCGGGGGGACCTCCTGCAGAATGCGTATCAGCGCGGGACCGACGCCCGCCCCCTCCAGAGCCGCCCACACCTGGGTGTGGGCCACCGCGACATTGGCGGCAAGCGCAGCGGCACTCCTGCAGTACGGAGAGGCGTGTGAGAGCAGCCCCACAAGGGCGCAGCTCACGCCAGCGGTCTTCAGAAGGGGACCGGCAAACGGTTCCGGAAGCATGGGTACCACAACGACGGCCGCGGCAAAAGCAACACGTTCGTCGGGGTCCGTTAAGGCCGCCACGAGCTGCGCGGCCACGCCGCGGCACAGCACCACGATCTGGAGCACCGACAAGAAGAGCGCATCCAGCTCGTCGGATTCCAGTTTTGCCGAGTCGAAGACCAGGAGTATCGCTCGCATGGAGCCCTTGCGCGCGAGCTCCTTGGGAGCGGCGGGATCGGACGCCAGGGGGTACAGGGACACAGCAGCCTCCAGGGCTTCTTTGGGGGACCCGGTCCGAATTGCAGTCATTGCGGCCGAGACGCCCCCCCGAGCCCGCCAGGCCCTTGCAATGGCCGCCAGCCTCTCCAGGCTGGTCATCGGCGGTGACGCAGACGGGGGAGAGTTGCGCTTCTTCTTTGGCTTCATACGGGAGGCTTCCTCCTGCTGCTGGGGCTTGGGCCCCCAGCCTGCGGCCGCCGCCGTGGCTCGCGTGCTCGTCTGTTGCTGCTGCCCGCTCTGCAACATTGCATGCAAGAGTGAGGCCATGCTTGCCGACTCTTCTGTGGGGTCCGCGGGGTGCTTGTCAAAGCACTTCCCACAGACTTTGTGGCTTGTGAGGAGGCACTTCCCGGGATCTGTGTAGAAAGTTTCCATGTCCTATTCAGGCACTGCTAGGAGAACCGTCTTTCTGGAACTTTGAGCTTGGATGACGAGATGGGAGTGGACACGAACAGCACAAAACAGATATCATATCCTCCGACACCATCCCTCTCTCCCTATCCCTCTCCCCCACCCCCTGGGGAGAGGGCGTGTCTCTTTCTCCCGCACACTTACCAATGCACTGCTGCAGCGGTCAGAACAGTCACGCACCTGACAGCATCGGTTTCCTATCATCTTTAGAAGAGCATGGCACTTACAAGCTGCAGGCGACACAGCCACATCAAAGGGCCGGCACACTTTTCAGGGGGAGCCTACCAGGGGCTGTGTTGTGCCGCTCTGCTGGTCCTGTGCCGGTGCCTGGGGAGCCTCATCAACGGTATCCTCAAGAGGCACGATGGCTTCTCGCGGCAGGCACTGCGGGACGGAGGCGTGAGCTTTAGCACGCGAAGCCCTCAGCGTCTTTGGGGCGTCTGCGGACTCCAGCTCAGCCGCAAGGCGGGGATCAGCGATGGCGGTTTTGTAAATTTTCTCCACGGACTCCGCCACCAGCGGGTCGGGGTGGTCCGCGACGCCCAGCAGCAGCGTGGGCCAGATCTTGGCCTCCCGCATTTGCTCCACGGCTTCCGGGTCCCGCAGCAGACTCCGCACGATGCCCAGCGCGAGGGACCGGAGTTCCGCAGTGCCCGTGGGGATCACGGACGCCAACTTGCCGAGCAGGCCGCAGCGCAGCGCCTCTGCCATGAAGCGCTCCTCGCCTGATTCCACTACAAGAGACAAGCCCTGCCAGATGATCACCTGCTCCTTGTCGGCTAATTTGGCATCGGCGATCAGCGCCTCACTCCCACAGGGCATTGCCTCCCTGCAGGCGCGGAGCAATGCCGGGATGAACCCCCCCGCCACCGCAGCGGGAAGCAACGCCTCCCTCCCGCCCCATTGTACGTAGCTCACCAAAACATGGAGTGGCCACCACTGCACTTGGCGTCGGTCATTTGTGAGCATGTAGCGGGCCAGGTTCTCCACTAGCTTATGAGGTTCCTTGCCGAGCGTGGACCGCACAAAAGCTTCCCTGTCTTCAAAGATGTTAGCAAGCACAAAGAGCATGCGCGAGGCGGGGTCCACTTCCGAGCCCCCCTCCTCGATGTACCGCACCAGCGCAGCCGTCAAGGGCCTGATGCTTGCTGCCGATAAGACAAGGCCGTGGAGGTCGACTTTCAAGGCTTCAAGAGTGACGGCCGCGTTGCCGTCAGGCCTTATCAGGTCAGCCAGGATAGCGGGAACCTCCGCGGTCAAGTGTGCTGTTGACAGGCCAAACTGGAAGTTTCCGAGCTGGATCTGTGTGATCATGTACGAGAGCAACCTGAGGGGAGGGAGCGCCTCGCGCGAGTGTTGCCCCAACGCACGCAGGACTGCGCAGGCAGTGTCCCCCAAGGCCACAAACTCTGGTACCATCATTTTTGCTGTGGAGAAAAGCGGGTGGGCGGCGTCGCACACAACATCGTAGGGATCCGGCAGTGGCCCCCGGCCCAGGCTGCCAGGCGCATCTGTCTTGGTGCACAGTGCCAACGAGGCGAAGATGGCATTCTTGGGAGGGGGATGGGCCCCTGTGGGGGCCCCGGCCTCCACGACCCGCATCATTTCCCGCATAAGCCCAGCGCACCGCAGCGCACCCAGCGGTTCGGAGCCGGTCCTCGCGGCACAGGCGGCGATGGCCGCGGCGCCGCGGCAGTACGGAGACTCGTGGGAGAGCACTGCAAGCAGCGCGGGGGCAAAGCCTGCCGCCATCATGCCCCGACTAGCCCTGTCGTCCAAGAGTAATCGCTTGGAAAGGGCGACTGCTGCAAAGACCAGGTCCGGGTCAAGATCGGAGTATGCACGCACGAGCTCTGCGTATCCGGTCCTGGTCGTGCAGATCGCGGCGAACACTGTGTCTTGGAGCGCACAGACATCCTGGATTGGCAGGGACGGGTCATCGAAAAGCCGCAGAAGCGCTCGCACTGCACCGTCGCGTTCTGCTTGCTCTTTCGTTGCGTCCTCCCAGGTCATGGGGGACAGTGAGAGGGCTGCTTTGAGCGCGTCCTCGGACGATCCAGAGCAGAGTGCTGCCAAGGCTGCCGAGTCCCCTCCCCCATCTTTCCTGGTGTCTGCTGCCATGAAGACTCCCCGGCATACCCCTGATGCAAGTGGGAGCCCGCTGCTTGTCAAATCCACATCCCCTCATCTGAGCACCAAATGCTGTGGAACTCCGCCATGAGGTTTGGCCCCAGAGAGTGCTGCTGACTCAGTGCTGATTCTCCCGCAAGCACAAAGGTATGCGTATGTGTTGCATCTGCGTCACCAAACGAGAGCAAGCAATAAATTAATAGATACCCTGCAGCCTCGCTGCCCTTCGGCCTTACGTATGGACAGAGGTTTCTCACGTTTCGAGGGGGTATGCAACCTCAAGTTCGTCTGAAGATGGAGCAGGCAGGGATTTTGTCAGCTTCTCCCCCCTTCTCTCTCTCTCCCCCGCCCCCCTCCCCCTCTCTCGCTCTCTCCCTCTCTCTGTCACTCTCACTCTCTCGCTCTTTTCTCGCCCCCTCCCTCTTCCTCAGATGCAAATTGATATACAACAATCTTAGAACCGCATCATAACACTTGCAGCAGTCTCTGCAGGTTCAACATGGGCGCAATACACGGTCAACCGGTGGTTTTGGAGATTCCGAAACCCGTCACTGAAACAGGAGGAACAGGAACACAGTATCGGGACTCACATCATCAGCTCCCGGCTATAATAGTCGCAGCACTGTCCTGTACACTTTCCAAGTAAATTGTTCGCCCTAGGACAAGCTTGCTAGACGCAGCAACTTCAGAGATGAGGTAGCCAACACTTCAGAATCGTGGTGGTAGAGGGACTGAATACCCTAGGAAGGTCGGCGCAGTGGTTGAAGACAAGCAGCATTCAATTAATTGAAACTCGGTCAGAAACTCCAACTTCAGTGTCCATGTAGTAGAGTTTCAGGGCTGATCGAGCGCTGCGATTTGTTGTCTGTCAGGGTTGTGTGTTGCTTGCAACTTGCGAGTCGCTCCCGGATGTCGCGACGCTCGCGACTCGCGAGTCGCGACTCCGAGTTCGCGAGTCGTGGCTGACGACTCGAAGGAATTCAAACATTTTCCCGCTCTCTGGAATCCCGACGGGGAGGGTTGCCGCTTTTATTATTGAAGTCCGATTGCTAATTCCAAATGTGCCAAATATTTGGCACAACTTGTTTTTCACCTGGCTTTATTGGATATCTTTGGCCAAAATTCATTTGAAGGCACCAATCGACTCCTTTTTCAAAGCTCTATCAGCCTGTTCCATTATCTGCCAACAAAAAACTGAACAGGACCATGATACAAGGATGACCAGTGCAGGCAAAAATCACAAGAGCCACAATTGTTACATATATGCTTTTCTCTGCAATCTGGGCACAATTTGGAAAGGTTTAAGACAATCCTACTCTCCCCTCCGGAGAGTAGGATCTTAAGCCAATCCTACCTCTCCCCCCCCCCCCCCGGACATTTCATCTACAGAATCAGAAAAAAAAAAAAAAAAAAAAAAAAAAAACTTGACGCCCTGCCAATCTAGTTCGATATTAACATAAATGTGCCAACTTGAAGTGTTTGCGGAGGATTGTTTCAAACTTATGTGCGGGGGAGGGAGCAAAACGGCTGTCATGGATGGCTCCGGTACGAGCAGCACGTGCAGTACATCAATAATGCTTTTGTACTGCTTTGTACTGCAGTGGAATTTGGCCAGCCTTTGGCATTTGAAAATGTATGTTTTTAGAGAACGATTCTGCCAACCCTGTATTCCGGGCGAGCCCCCCCCCCCCCTCGTGGCCCTGTCTCAGTGGGCTAGTAGGAACGTTCCTAGTGTTAACACTAACATGTTACTGCCAGATGGGCGGGTCCGTACTACGGGCTTGGTAGGACTCGGAAGATTCTCGCCTGGGGAGCCAAGCAGCACTGTGATTATGCAAATTGGACGCGTCTATGGGCGCTACGGCCTAGGGAGGGAGGGAGGGAGGGAGCTCGGAGGGGGGAGGAGAGAAAGGGGGGGTGGGGGGGGAGCTCCCTAGGGGAGACAGAGAGGGGGGGGAGAGAGAGCGCGCGCGAGAGAGAGAGAGAGAGAGAGAGAGAGAGAGAGAGAGAGAGAGAGAGAGAGAGAGAGGAGAGAGAGGAGAGAGAGAGGAGGGGGGGGGGGGGGGGGGGGGGGGAGAGGGAGAGAGAGAGGAGAGAGAGAGAGAGAGGAGAGAGAGAGAGAGAGAGGAGAGAGGAGAGAGGGAGAGAGAGAGAGAGAGAGAGAGAGAGAGAGAGAGAGAGAGAGAAGGGGGAGGGGGAGAGAGAGGGGGGGGAGGAGGAGAGGAGAGAGAGAGAGAGAGAGGAGAGAGAGAGAGAGAGAGAGAGAGGGAGAGAGAGAGAGAGAGAGAGAAGAGAAGAGAGAGAAGAGAGGAGGGGGGGGGAGCGGAGAGCGAGAGCGAACGAGCGAGCGATAGAGAGAGGGGGGGGGGGGAGGAGGGAGGGAAGGGGGAGAGAGAGAGAGAGAGAGAGAGAGAGAGAGAGAGAGAGAGAGAGAGAGAGAGAGAAGAGAGAGAGAGAGGAGAGAGAGAGAAGAGAGAGAGAGAGAGAGAGAGGGGGGGGGAGAGGGGGGGGGGAAGAGAAGAGAGAAAGAGAGAGAGAGAGAGGAGAGAGAAGAGGAGAGAGAGAGAGAGAGAGAGAGAGAGAGAGAGAGAGAGAGAGAGAGAGAGTGAGAGAGAGAGAGATAGAGAGAGAGAGAGAGAGAGAGCGCGCGCGCACGCGCGCGAGAGCCCACGCATGTGCACGCGATTGTGCGATCGTGTGTGGCCTGCCTGCCTGTGTTTCCATCTGCAATACGAGAGTTGGATAGAATCCTTGCAATGTAATGAACCTTGAATATTGATGACCTTGGATTTTTTTGTTATGTGTTGGGAAATGCGTATATACACTTTCAAGCAAGAATTCTCACTCGAAGGGCTGTGATTAAACCATACATGTGCAAAGCGTCCACTGGAGGGATTGGGTGGAGAAATTCTTGCTGTGATACTAATTCCCCCACCGTGGCGGGGGAAAGTAAATTATTACTGCGGTGTCTGCCATCCTGTGGCAGACGAATACTGAATTACTGATTCAAACCACGCCAACTGGCAGAACTCTGACTTTCCTGAATTTTCACTGGTCAGGTTATTTCACTAGTAAGGTTTTCAACCCGAAGGGGAGGGGGGGGTAAGGGTTATACCCAAGGGGTGAAGTTGCCGGGAGTATTGGGGTGGAAGTTTTATTGGGGTGGGCCCTCGCCCCCATCTTCCTCTTCGCAAGGCCCCTTCTGTGAAGCTCACTCGGTCTCCACCACGTCGGACAACTGCATTACGGGATCGAGGATCCACTCAGAGGATCCGCCCAAAAGTCGGGTATGCCATCCACTTTTAAACGCTGTCGTTAGCCAGAAGATAAGCAAGTGCCAAACCCAATCTTTTGAATTAATTCTGTTTCTAAGAGAACCAAACAATCCCCCGCGACATGAGTTATCAAAACACTGGAACGGGCTACACCACCGATCCGGCTTACACGGTGCGAGAAAGACAACTGCAGTTCAGCAGATTATCATATTGGAATTGAAATAATGTTAATCCACAATCTTCAGATTTCAAAGTGTTGTAGGAACGGAGCGAGGTGTCAAGCATTTTTTGATGGGTCCTAGGATGGGCCA
>KV908635.1:85864-95864 GCA_002005505.1 Botryococcus braunii
TAACACGGTTTAACAGTTTTAAAACTTGCTGTAAAACAAATTTGCTGTACATTTATGTCATTTGCCAGTTTTACTTTGGTGACAGTAAAATGTCGTCATATTTCCGCGTCCCTCCTTATCCTAAAGATCTGGCTCTGACTCACAGGTTGGCCCCCTCTAGTGGTGCATTGTACGTACATGGATGGATATATGTGCATACAGCTTAATCTGGTGTTCCGGGCGATGCTTCAGTGCTGTACCAGTTGTTAACACCGTCTGATTTCCTGGCTCGGGAAGTGTGGGTGCATGCACGCCCGTGCGCACCCACCCGCACTCGTGCGTGCGTGTGCGCGTGCCCGGCGTGCGTGTGTGGGGGGGGGAGGGAGGAGCAGGGATATGTATGCATAATGTATGTAGCCGAGCGCGTGCGCGCGCGTGTGTCTGTGTGTGTGTGTGTGTGTGTGTGTGTGTGTGTGTGTGTGTGTGTGTGTGTGTGTGTGTGTGTGTGTGTGAGGCGGGAGGTGTTCAAAGTGTTTGAACATCAACCCCGTGCAAGATAGGGTGGGTTGTATTCTGCAGGAGGTGGGGAGGGGGGGAGTGGTTTTTTTTGCCTGTAGTGCCCCGGGGGGGGGGGGGTGTGAGGCCTCTGTCCGTAGCCCTAGGGAGCAGGGGTTGCGTGTGTCTGTTTGCATGCACACGCCTGAGCTCGTGACCAAGTGCGTGCAAAACCATGTGCACTTCAGACTCCACATGCACAGTGTAGACACATCTGTGACTCCGCAAGCAAGAAAGCTGTGCTGTATGCTCCTGAGAGCTTCTCCCCTAAAAAAGTGCCGGTACAAGAAGCTCAGATCAGCTCAGCTCAGCAGGACGTCAAAGCGCGGCTCTTTGACATCCCGTCCTTTACAGCCCACGGTGGCCCAGAAGCTGAAAAGAACGGCCTTTTGCAGCGTTATTCACGGTGTTAGTCCGCCACGTGGCACGTGCACCTCCTGTTAATCAACTTTGAACATGAGTCATAAATGCATATGATGCATGTGCATGCATGTGTTCCCCAAGACACCGTCCGAGGATGACATGCACATGTTTCACGCAGGTACTGGAGAGTCGTTGACCCACAAAATCGCAAAACACATCCCTGGGACACAGGCGAATGCTGAAAAGAAGGCACTAGAGCATAGCTTCTAGGTGCATGCATGCACCTAGAAGCATATGCTTCCATAAAACGTTAACGCTTTATGGGGGAACGCTACCTCATAAATTTTGAGGAAGGCTGAGGCTCTGAAGACCATGTGCGATCACGACTCGAGCGAGTTCAATATTGGTTTTGATCTACACAGCATGAAGCTACGTGATGGTGTTCTGATCGCAGCTTTTGATCAAAGCCTCACCGTTTGCATGGGAGTTGCAACATAGTTGCTTTGCGACTTTTGTCGCAGCGTTGCTTGGGAGTTGCAATACAATTGCTACGCGGATCTTGTCTCTCAATCTTGCAAGCTGGCTGGAAGCATGGATTCTGATTGTTAGATTGGGGTTTTGTAGCGAGATTGAATGCACGTTGCCTTTCACACATCCTCATCTCAGATTGGGAAATACCTTTCCCTCCGCATTGTACAAGGTGTATTACACATGCCAACCAAAATGGATGAGGGAACGGTTCATTTGTCACGTTTTGATGTATATCAGGTCTGACTTAGGTTGATTGAGAGAGAAATTGCGTTCTGCCCAACTCAAAACTAACCAAGAACAGATATTTACTGAGAAGGAAGATGAGAATGTGTGCTCTCATGATATTTTGCGTGCATGGCACCGAATGTTCTATCGTATCTTGTCATGTCCTCTAAAGGACATGAGAATACATGTGTGCAATTCAAACCTTCAGGTCGGTTCGTGAACTTTTATGCTATTCAGTCTATCAAATGTATTACTAGCAGGTGGCTTCCTGTACAGTGCACATGTAGAATATGACCTGAGGTATGTAAGCTTGGTATGTACACAACATCCCCTATGATGGGTATCCATATGGTTGCAATTGCGGCGATGGCTATAGATGGTCCACTCAAGTACACAACCAGATCTGGTTGACTTTGTTGACACCGATTCGTTGTATTGTTATATAACACTCCAAATATGTACTTCTGTTGAGATGAAACCAAATCTGCTTATGAGCATGCTGGGTGAGTCCCCCCCCCCCCCCCCAAAAAAAATAATAACATAAATCCGGTTCCTACAAGGCCTTCAATCCTAGGGTTGAAGGTCATTCTGCGCTCTACATGGTTTAGATGGGGCGAGATGCTATGGTGAAGTACAGACGTCAGTCTGCGAGTTTGGAGATATCTAGAGATATTGCGAATGGATATGTGATTACGTAAACGAATGTGTCACATCGATCATGGCTACGGCATTGTGCGTATGAAGCTTCAATGCATGATGTTATCGTACACGCTGCTAGCATCGAAGCGTGCAGAAATTTAAGTACTTGTCAGCGCATAACCCAAGTAGCACATAACCACTATTACAAAATTTTAAATTGTATCGCATCACAAAACCCAAGTCCTAAATGCTTTTAGAGCATGGCCTACAGAAATTCCCCACGCAGGCGACTCAACTATCCTCAGGCTCAAGCTTGACAAAATCCATATTATACCAAAGAAGAATCCATATTATATTAAGAACGACCATCGGTCAACCGTGTTCTAAGTTGGAACCCTTGCTAGACATGAACGACACTAAAACAACCATTGGGCCTGAACCTTGTTCATTGAAATTTGACGGGCAATAGACGAGCGCATGGCACATTCCAAACACTTTCTGGAAGTGTTCAGCATGCCCACCCGACGGGTTCAGGGCTAAAAACATCTTCCCGCCTTGTGTTAATGCCCCAAGAGCTGCAAAAGTACATGGTTATCAGAGGTGCCTCGCGTAAAACACCACAACTTTCCTACCTTGGAACACACATGTTGTACATCACCTAATTCGAACTCCGACGTCCACGACAGGCATCGGCACAACAGTTTCCACGCGCTGTTGCAACTGCCCACCACCAGACAACAATGCCCTCCGGACCGCGACTGGCATATACATCAAAACCTCAGCCATTGTTTTTGACCGGACATACGAGGAGCCTGAGAAGCCTCTTAAAAGTCAAAATTTGTATTGCGCTGACACGGCCAAGACAGCCAGGCAATCTCCCTTTGAACCAAAAACAAGTCAGGATGTCTGCCAGCCCATACATGGCCTACCTATACCCAGCTGGCATGCCTGAACCACTGCAATTGAGCCATCCATGGACCACTGCAACTGGCTGGCCAGCCAATTGCAGCGAATTCCAGGGTGCCGACAAAGCCCGAATGGAGCAAACAATCTTCACAAGACAGTCAACACAACAACCGGCTTGCCTACCCTGCAGCCATGTGACCAGCACGTGCACAAGGATCCCATTGAAGGCCCATGCAATCGTGGGCACGCAAAAACTTGCTCTTTGATCGATTACTCTTTGATTGCTTGCCTACGGACAAACCAAGCCTGAACGCAACACATATCTGCCCCTAGACAAGCCCTAGCCTATCTGCCCCCTGAACAAGCCCCAGCCTTATGGCTGTCGTGCACGGATCCTCCGGGGGGTGTCAGCATAAAGCCCCAATTCCACATCTGTTGCATCCAGATTCCAGATTTGCTGCCTTCCAGCTCCTCCAGGTCCGTCAAACGTCAACACCCGCACCTCGACTCATGCCACAGTCACTGCCTCCCGGCTGCGCGAGCATCCCTTTATACATGCTCTACTCTCACCCCACTCTCCTCAAACTGCACCCTCCCCCTTTTGAAAATGGGGAAATCGCTCACACTTCTTAGCCCTCCCTCCACACCCCTCCCCACTCTGCACCTCCCCCTTTTCCCGCCCTACAAACCCTTCTACGGTTTGTCCCTCGAGCCCTCACCCTGTCCCTGACATGCCACCCGCCGCCTCTCACGACGTGCCTACCCAGCCCTAAATCCCTCACTTGAGTGAGCTCAATAACGGTCCCTGCCGACGCATCCCCAGAACCCTCACTCGAGCCACCTCACCAACTGTCTCTCACGATTTGCCCACCCGGCTCAAAGCCCCTCACTCGAGTGGCCTCAATAACTGTCTCTCACGACTGGCCCACCCAACCCCAAATCCCTCACTCGAGTGTGCTAAACAACTATCTCTCACCACTTGGCCACCCAGCCCGTAATCCCTCACTGTGAGTTCAACAGCACCTCCAGCAGGCCCTCCTCCTCTGCAGCTGCCTCGACGAAGTGTTCGTGCATTGCAGCGTGAATGCACTTTTGTGATGTACAATTGAAACGTGATGCACAATCCCTTTTCTTTTCCTATTTTTTCTCTCTTTGCAGCGTGAAGCACGAAGTTCCTGTGATCAAATTCATGATTGTACAATCAAAGGAACTTGGAGTCATTGTCAGGCTCCAGATTCTCGAGCAGCTCGACCAGGTGGACTTCTCGATTGCAGCGCGCAGCGTCAATGGGCCTCTGCCCGTCCATGTTGGTCGCCTGCATGTCTGCCCCCGCCTTCAGCAGCATCTGCGCCGCATCCTTCCTCCCGTACCCTGCATGCCAGATCCCACCGTTGCACCCAAAGGAGCCTCACCCCCCTCCAAGCAAGAAACAAGTGCTGCAGGCAGGAAACAAGAACCTAGAAACAGGAACAGGAACAGGAACCTAGAAGAGTTATCCCCTGTGCGCAAGAAACAACAAATACAAAAAGAGTGAGTCTGCCCCTGCAGGCAGGAAACAAGTCTTGCACCTAGAAGAGTTCACCCAATGTGCGCAAGAAACAACAGTTGCACAAACAGGAGGTTGCCCCTGCAGGCAGGGAACACGTCCTGCAACGAAAAGAGCTCCCCTTGTGCGCAAGAACCCAGCCTTGCACAGAGAAGGAGGTCACTCGCCTCCAAGCATGACCCCACTGTTGCACAAAAAGGAGTTTGCCCCCGCAGGCAGGAAACGACGGTCGCATGCAAAGGAGTAATCCGTATCCCATTCTGAGCTACACAACGCTCAGGCGTATCTCAGACAGACACACATTGTAGCTCAGACAGACACACAACTTACTCCTTTTCTTTTCAAACCGACACTTCAGCCAAGGCCGTGATCATGGAAACCCGCAGATAATAGAAGGGCATGATGTGGAAACCCGCTGATGATGGAAGGCCGTGATGACTTAAACCCGCTGATGATGGAAGGCCGTGATGACTTAAAGCCGCTGATGATGGAAGGCCGTGATGACTTAAGCCCGCTGATGATGGAAGGCTGTGATGACTTAAACCCGCTGATGATGGAAGGCCGTGATGACTTAAACCCGCTGATGATGGAAGGCCGTGATGACTTAACCTGCTGATGATGGAAGGCCGTGATGACTTAAGCCCGCTGATGATGGAAGGCCGTGATGACTTAAACCCGCTGATGATGGAAGGCCGTGATGACAGTAAACCCGCTGATGATGGAAGGCCGTGATGACTTAAACCCGCTGATGATGGAAGGCCGTGATGATGAAAGGCCCGAAGGCCGCGTTGAAAAAACTCGGAGCTGCAGGCCATGTTGCTAGAAATTCGAAGCAGAAGGCATTGCTGCCAGGAACTCAACCTGAGAACATGCAGAAGAAGAACAAGGAGGAGGAGAAGGAGAAGAAGAACAAGGAGAAGGAGAAGGAGAAGGAGAAGGAGAAGACGAAGAAGAAGAAGAAGAAGAAGAAGAAGAAGAAGAAGAAGAAGA
Organism: Botryococcus braunii; assembly: GCA_002005505.1. Lineage (NCBI taxonomy): Eukaryota > Viridiplantae > Chlorophyta > Trebouxiophyceae > Botryococcus > Botryococcus braunii. The sequence goes on from KV908635.1 coordinate 91,599, forward strand.
AGAAGAAGAAGAAGAAGAAGAAGAAGAAGAAGAAGAAGAAGAAGAAGAAGAAGAAGAAGAAGAAGAAGAAGAAGAAGAAGAAGAACGAGAAGGAGAAGGAGAAGAAGGAGAAGAAGGCGGAGGAGGAGGAGGAGGAGGAGGAGGAGTGATGACTGAACAGCGTGAGAAGAGGTGGGGGGGGGGGGGACCAACCTGCCGCGTAGTGAAGGACGGTGTTGCCCCGCCGGTCTACTTTTTCAACATCTGCGCCGGCCTCCAGCAGGGCGGTCACCACGGGGAGGCGGTTGAAGCCAACTGCCACACCCAGTGCCGTTACGCCCCGCGCGTCTTGTGCGTTGACGTCCGCGCACCCCTCCAGCAGCCTTTTGAGGGCCTCCACGTCACCTACTTTGGCCGCGTCGTGTATTGTCACTATCTGCACGCTCCGCCCCCGCCCCGCTCTTCGATGACGTCGGCCTTTGCCCTCGGCTCCCCACGCTCCCATGATTTTCTTGATGCTAAGGCGCTTCGCATGATGCGGTTTTGTGGTGCCCCAGGGCTCCCACATCGCTTCAAACTCTTAAAGAAACTCTCTATCCAAGAGTTTTTGATGCAAGAGTTTTGGATTAACGAACCTTGAAAGGCTACCTGTTGGGTCAGAGACCTAAGAAGCGGTGGCTCCTCTTCTGGTATTGCAGCAGAAGTCATTTGGAAGATCACATAGAGGGTCAGATGCTCCAGCCATGGTTTGCTAACAACCCCCCCCCCCCTGTCCCTGGTCTCCAACCGCTGCGCCCTTGGGACACCCTGTCTTTTATTATGCGCTGTGCGCTTATGTCTTCTCATGCCCGTGGGGGAAATGATACCAGTGGATGGGCCCACGTTGGCCACGCCCCAACAGGACATTCCGACGCCAGAAGACTCGCACAATGTACCCCAGCTTGTCACAGACGAATGTAGAGAATGGAGGGAAGGACGCAGACAGTCACTACACTTTCACACTCATATGGACACGAGCCTGTGAACACCTAGCCTTTGAAGCCAGGTACCTTCAGACCAGTAGAGCGTTGTCCCCCCCCCCCCCCTTTTTCCCTTGTCATTTCCTTGCCATTTCCCTTCCTTCCTTTCTCCATTTTTTCTTCCATTATTTCCCAAAAGGAAGGAAGAGCATTGCATCCAAGTAGGGCTCAAGTCAGTCCAGCTGGGCTGGTAGAAGGAAAGAATTGGAATCACATCTGGTAAAGTACAATCAAGGAAGGCAACCACTAGGTAGGGTGAGATCCATTCATTGGGCAATGGGTAATAAGTTGGTCACATATGGAGAGGGTCCACAAGAACCAGACCTCCGACAATCAAGTGAGGTAAGCAAAAGGATGGTGAGAATGAGGCACCTTGGTCTCGGAAACGCGCCGGCTTGCCGCCGTCGGCCCCATGTTCATAGTCTCCAGTTTAGCTGATATTTTGCTCATCAGTTCTGTGTCGTTCCAGTACTTCTCCATGTTGCCTGCATCCAAGCAGGACCAGGTTCGACTCGGAGCAAAAAGACGAGCCGTTTCATGATGAAGCAATGTGCACAAGGTTTTGGTCCAAACCCCTCGCAGGGCCTGTCTGACTGCTCCCCGGGATGGAGCGTATTGCACAACAACTCCTGGACAATATGGCTGAGCAGTTTTGTGATGAAGGAACTGCTTAGGCAGGTTCTTGGAGCACATTACAAGCGATGAGAGCTCCCCGCCGGGGGGGGGGGGGGGGGGGGGCATGACCAAAAAACTGCTCACAGCCATATTTTTGAGGAAAAAAGACAAGCGGCGAGATCACAGGGGGGTCCAAAACAAAAAAAAGTGCATACGGCTGTCAGCGACGATGTCTGCAAACACGTCCTTCAGCTCGGGGTCGTCCTTCAGCATCATGAGCTTTTCGCGGTACTCGGGCCCGTTCATCTGCAGCATCTGTTGGCTCTGTGCCAGGTCAGCGGCCATGCCTGAATTCTGCAATGAGCCCACCCACCCATTATCAAAAATCGTGGCATCCCCCCACATCTCCCACCCCCACCCAGTCAAACTCATCCTCATACTTACCCTCATACGTCATACCCTCATACTCGCGTTCATGCCCCTTTCCCACGTTTGCCTAATCCGGATGTCCCCTATGTGCCATGAGCCCATTTGCCTAAGAATGAATAACGTTCGGAAGCCATGGCCCCACATTGACCCCCAAGCCCGTGATTTATCAGGGTATTGCGACTTGCCACCATCCCTCCAATTCTCCTGCCGAACCCAAGACACGACTGGGTTGATTGGGTGGGTGATTAACACCACCTTGTCTTTCACCAGGAAAAAAAAATTAATAAAAGAATCCCCCGACATCTCCTCCCACAATATGAAGAGTAGGCTGGTGTTCCCCAGTCACATCTCCTCTGCCTCTGTGTTCGTGCTCAAGACAGGGCACACTTCTATGGCATACATCCATTGTGCAACTTCTCGAGCCCATCTGTGCTCCGCAACACACTACTCTGGTACGGCCTACCTGTTGCGAAGCAGGGTGCTGAAACTGTACAGTAGTGTGCGTGGATACCTCGCGTGCATCCACACTGCAGAACAACCCTCATCCTTGAGGAATGCTCCAAGAGCATCAGAATCATCTTCACCGTGATCACCATCATCATCATCATCATCATCACCACCACCGCCACCATCGTCATCACCATCACCACCACCGCCACCACCATCACCATCACCACCACCACCACCACCACCATCATCATCATCACCACCACCACCACCATCACCACCACCACCACCATCATCACCACCACCACCACCACCATCACCACCACCACCCTCATCACAGACATCAACCTGGCCGTCATCGTCGACAACATCATATTGATGATCACTATGACTATGTGGAGTTAGCCATACTACGAAGGAATCTGCCAAGCCCTTGTCCCAGCAACCCCTAAAAGCACAAATGGTGTGACCCCTGGATGCCTCGGCAGGGTCTCAGTCACACAGTATGCTAGCAGCACTTGACCATACAGACTTGGTTCCCAACAACACACCACTATCCCGATCCTCTGCAACACGCACATCACAGCCGGTAACACGCACATCGCAGCCGGTAACACGCACATCACAGCCGGTTGCCTCAGCACACGGCACCTGGCGTCTATCTAACCCCACCTCGCCCCATGAATGACCGGCTCTCATTTCCTCGACTTAAAAACTGCCCAAGCACCCAAATGGTTTCTTCCCCTGCCCCCGCCAATGCATTCAATGCATCGCATATTCATCTCCACTTATCTGGCCCTTTATGCACCATGATATCTTCTCTGCTTTACCTCCACACGCCTCTACCTTCTCCTCCACACCCCTCATGCCGTTTCCCCCACACCCCTCTGCTGTTGTGTTCACGGCCCTCTGCCTCTTCCTCCATATGCCTCGATCTTATTTGAAAGTAGGCTAAAAAACACAGTTACTTGTTTTGACAGGTCATGCATACAGTATACCCAAAACCTTCACCCTCCCATGGGGGACCAAAAAGCATCTCATTGCGATGGGCCCTTATGGTGCAGCAGTCGACCTGCAACACCTGTCTCTGTTGTGTGTGTCGTCAGACATTAAACATTCAAAGGAAGGGCTCACCATCATCATGGACTGAGCCGCTTCCAGACTTTTCTTTGCAGTCTCGGGATCCTTTTGCAGGTATTGTATCACCTGCTCTGCTATCGCTGGGTCCATTCCTGGGGGAATTCCAACTGGCATCTACATGCATATGTACACATTTTAATCCCCCATTGTAACCTGCTGCCCAAAGCTTCACGATAAACAATACTGCATGTCTTCCCCAAGCATCAGCAGCTGAAAGTAGGGACCAGGCCCAGTCGTAAGACCCTTGTAGGACAAGGATTGCAGATTCAGAGCCCTCAGACTAGATTTTATTTAAATGTAGAGAAGAGGATAGAGTTTGAAAGTACGGACATCGTTGTGCCTTCAATGCCTGCGCGTACTATTCCTCCGGCCACGACGACCACGTCCTTACAATTAGTACAAATCATCGAAGTCATACGATGTGATTTCTGCACTAACTTTCTGATATTTTGTGTCACTCAAGGGAAAGAACTTAGCAACTCCATCTAGTTGAGCGTCCGCGGACGATATTTCGGTGAAAACTACCTCTGTCCCATCCTCCAATGTAATTATGCGAACTTTCTCCTTCTTACTTTTCAGTCCGGCCCCACCAAGACCTTTAGCTTGTTTTACTGGCTTAGCTTGCTTTTTTGATTTA
>KV908635.1:103364-118364 GCA_002005505.1 Botryococcus braunii
ACCTACTATCCGAGTGCAGCTTCTCAAAAGCATAAAAGTGTCAATGCCCAAATGTTAGCATATGAAGGTGTCACCAATCATTCATTGATCAACAACAAACATTGATCAAAGTGAGCAGGATCTGGCTCCTTACTCTGCCTGTTTGCAGCAGCAATCAAGTCAGGACACCCCCCCCCCCCCCCGTATTGAAATGTTAATTAAATAATGTTTTGTTCGGGTTCCATACAAATCTCGCCCTGCTGCAGGGGGTTGCCAAGCCTGCAAGGCAGGTCGCCCACCATGCAAGATACGTTATCTGTAATGGTCTAAACAAGGAGTGCCTCTTCTGCGTACCACTAGTGCTCCACCAGGACTCGAAACATATAAGGCCAAATGCATTCTGTATATGGTATATTGCATGGACATTGCGGGTAACCTGCCATCGTAACGCAATTACCCGAACCGGAACACAGCATTAAACAAGCCCTTTCGAGGCTGCTCAGCAAACACTTCGGAGTCAAGAGCATCAGATTGATGCGAGCATGAAGTTCTCACATGCGTTGGCTTGAAGCTTGATTTTGGTTTGAAAGTCATGTGAATGTTTCAATGCCTCAAGATCCACAACCATGTCATGTCCATTATCTGGGAACCAAACCCATTGAAACAACATCATGACCACTTTCAGGTCTTCAAAGCAGCAATCACTCCCAGCCTCCCACATTATCACAATAAACACAATGACATTTTGACGTGAAGACCACAACCAGGCTCACGTTTTTCTGGTATCAAACGACATCATGCTCACCCACAAATTGGAAACGACATTGGTGTCCAATCGCTATTATTTCGTCTGCAGAACGACAACAACATCAATAATACTGTGACGACCTCAGTTCGATGACTGCAAAGAGCGACAAGTTCCCGACCCAAAATTTGGGACCACATAACTCTCCACTCAAGAACAAGAACCACATCGAACGATTGTTTCCATGGCTATAAAAAATGAGGATATATCAACAATGACACGAGAATCACAACCACGACGATTCTGGGACACGAGAACAACAAACAAGGGACGATGATTTTCCCCGAACCGGGAGAATCCATACTTCTTGATTGTTTACTCTAATGAATGAAACTCATTCTTCTTTCCCTTTCAGCAAAAAAGAAACATGGAGTCGTACATGAATCGTACAGTTTCATCAAACAAGTGACATGATCCAAGTACTCTGCGTCATGAATGAATGGTTACCAGTGGGCCATTGGGATAGGGGTTCACCATAGTTTATGAGGTTCGTTTATTTTTCTGAATTTAGGAAATAGTAAGGTTACGATTTTTGCGTCTGGAATAGAGTGCGGGTGAGGACAAATTTGCAGTACAGTTGGGTGGTACAATCGGCTGCAACCCGAAACACTATCCAGTTGACTCGCTGGTGGATAGAACCAACGGCGCATTTTGCAACAGGCTATGCTTGTACAGTAGCAGCTGCCCCGCAGGTAATCCTGACTCCATTGGAAAAGCTCTGCCTTCTGAATTGCGCTTTGTAGGGCGTGTGGCACGTTTTTCCGTGTGGGGCCAAGGTTCGTCAGACGGCCTCTCCTTGACGACATGATTTCCTCTCGCATGCTAAGAATGATATTTGAAGGATGCGGAGTCTCGCAGGGCTGGATATTTGCCAGGACAAGGAGTTGATGTGTCTGTTTCCGCGCATTGTTCGGGTGCAGGTATGTTGTTAGCTCGCTGTCTCCCGAGGAATCTATAAATTTCATCGTGGGGAACTTGAAACTTTGGCTCATCTCTATCTGTTTGCAGTATGTATGTGATGAGGTCTGACAGATGTGCGCTAGTCGTCATAGGGTCCGTACTGCTCTGCAGCAGTCGCGTGGGATTACTTTTGTATTAATTGTTTCTGCAAAGGTTTCATCAAAATTTTTATGTAGCATTGCCGCGCTAATGACAGCTCGTCGTTTGAAGCCGTTAGGTCCAAACAGGCTAGATGTGTGCACCGTGCACTTTTTCCCTGCGATTTGCACTGCGTTTGTCAATTGCATATCACGTTATGCCTCTTCATTTTCTGAACAGTAGAGCGAGAAGCGTTGACAGCACAGCCCCAGAGCTGTCCTGCACCACCGCCGCCGGTTTCCGCGTGATCTAGGTTGACAGCGGGCCGGATTCGCACCCCTTCCAAACTCACGTTTCTTGGACAATGCGTCTTTACTGCCTTTGTAATGTATCAGGCAACATTCTGAGGTGGCATGGTTCTCCTTCTTCTTTATTCTCGACACCAGTGACCTCCGCCATGCTTACCGGACGGTGAGATGTAGCGTGTGGATGTTGCAGAGACTTTAGAATGGGCCAGGTAACGGAGACTCCTGGGTTGGAGCAGCGAGGACGGTAAGTAGAGCCACCGCAGTAGCAAAGGTCGCTTTCCAAACCCAGCCGACACCATGAGCCGCGGCGACAGCAGAAAGTTTCCCAAGGCGTTGCTGCACGAGTTCTACCAGCTGCATGGGAACGAGATTTCCTGCCGTCTTTCTTTCCAGGTCGAACCGGGCCCTGGCTTTTTCAAGTGCACAGTCGCTTGCCCAGGGGTCCAGAAGGAGCCCTACAACTTTGACGACTTCTCAGTCAGCGCCGAGGGGAAGAACAAGAAGGCTTCCATGCACGAAGCCGCCCTGCGTGCGCTGCTCCACCTCCAAGACCTCCGCATGCTTCCAGCGTACATGCAGCCGGGGGTGCGAGATCCTGTGACAGGTGGCAGCCCACCAGTGGAGGGGCCCACGGCCGCTGGCAACGTTGCAGAGGGCCTCGAGCGTCTGTGCAGCCAGCTTATTGAAGGCATTACAAAAGGCGGGGAGGGAACGGCCGACGCCCCTGACGCTGCCGTGCACAGCTTGTCCAAGGAGCAGCTTCAGACCGCGGTCAGGACGGCCTACTGGGGCCTGCGGGAGCTAGCAGCCAGCGTGAAGACCGCCTAGGGGCCAGGGCCTCTTGCTGGCCCGTTTACAAATTGTACTGTCTGTAGTTGAGTCGAGCTGCGCTCCCCTCCTGCCCCGTTTACAAGTTGTAATGTCCGCAGTTGAGTCGAGCTGGGCTCCCCTTCTTCCCCATTTACAAATTCTACTGCCTGTAGTTGAGTCGAGCTAGACTCCCCTGCTGCCCCGTGTCCTCAATCGAGTCGAGCTCGACTCGCTGCTGCGTGCACTCGTCGCTGTCTCTGCACAGCACTGGAGCCAGGCAATGGCTGCTCCCGTCTGATGTCCTGGCACAACGGACTGGGACATGTCCATGTATGAACCCACCATTGTGTGCTGGGCACCCTGCTTTGGTTTTGGTTATGAAATACCGGGGCCGGCTTCTCGACCAGTTGCCGTGATCCGACGTCACGAGGAGGCCTTTACTTTTCTAGGGCCCTCCATCATTTAACGCGGATCCGCACACGCAAGGACAGTCCTTTTGCAAGCATGCATGGGGATTGTGGTGCATTGTGCTTGGGTAACGTCCTCTGCTTCTGCCTGAGGCATCCTGCTTTCCCCTGGTACGGCATGATGGCGGCGGCATTCGGTCGCGTTCGCATGCCAGCCCAGGCCTTTTGATCTGGACCCCAGCTGGGCTAAGGGGGTGCTTTATTTTTGAAGGCAGCCCCCTCGTGTTAGTGCTTTCTCAAGAGCGGCAGGGGAAAGAAGGTTCACACCGTCGGCATCAGGCATGTAAACAGTTTGCGTAGTAGTATGGCTGAAGCGATTAGAAAAGTGCAATAGTATCGGCACCTTTGCTGTGTCACAGTCTGGTGCAGGCCTCCTGTCTCCAGGTTGCCTAGACAGGCTGCACCGACAACCAAAAGTCAAAGTGGAAGTGTTCAAAGCAGGATTGTCTTGAAATTTAAGTTCAAGTGAGCGCATGCGTCTCGCATGATGCAACCTGATCAGGAAAGTGTATGTTAGGTTTCAACAACCAGCCTCTTGCTATGTGAGCAGTGTTTGGTTCTTGTCGGGGTACCTTGTACCGTCACAGTTTCCAGAGAGGGTTTGCCGGCAGCAAGCGGCCTTGTACGGCGTTGGCGGCACGCTTTGAGTCAGGCATTGGTAATGCTGTGCACATCCCAACACATGCATTGGTGATGCTGCTGTACATCCCAACACATGCACTGGTGATGCTGCGGTACATCTCAAAACACATGCATCGGTGATGGTGCGGTACATCCCAAGCACCAGGGGTAACAGGAAGTGACAAATTTGGCAGGCTCGAACTGCGTGTGGTCGCAGACACTTGTGCGGATAAGGTCCTGGGGGTTTCAGGTGAAGAGGTTGACACCTGGCGCACTTTGTGGATCTCAGTACGCGGTACACTGCGGTAAAGTTCTTCTTAGGGACAGTATTTTCGGTTCTCGGTAGGTTGCAAACCAGGTTGAACTACAAGTAGGACAGTGCCCTCTGGAATATGTTTGGTTGCTGCCTGGATGTTACCATGGTAAAGCTTGGAAATTTCCAAGCCGGAAGCGGGGGATGGGTCTTTGTGGAACACGTAGAGAGCGCTGTGATCATAGCGGTCACGGGCAGATGCCACTGGAGGCGTTGAATGCAGTCGGCGTAAGAATGCCATTTGTTACCTGGCGTTGTTCTGTTTCCAACAGAGTTGTTGCGTTTTTAAGATTGCAATCCCCAATGGCAGCTGCGGGCCGTAACGAGGGAAATCTTTTAACAGATGAATGCGCCCGGGAGGTTGGATAGTTGGCAGATTGTGCCACGCTTAACGCAGCTGCGATGTACATTGGGGCATGTCCATGCCCAACCTGCGTCTGCCTGATGCTGTCCACAAGACTGATGTTCTACTTCTGCGGTCTGTGGGATACCTATATAGGTATTCCACAAAAATCTACAATACATTAGGTATCCCACAAACATCTGCTGTGTATTGCGTTCTGGTTTAGGATTGCGATGCCCCGTGTCTGCAGCACTTGTATTGCCTTACAGCTCAGGAATTGCAGATCCTCGTGTGTGCAGCACTTGTTTTGCCTCACGGCTCAGGAGTTGCAGAGCCTTGCGTCTGCAACTTTTGCCCGGATTTATTGTTTTGGGAGAACTGTGCTGGTCCTCAAACGCTGGCCATGAACTCTATAGCTGCATGGGTGGGGGCTACTGCCTCGAGGGGCTACTGCCTGAGCTCACCCCATGTATGGAGATCTGAATACATGGGGTGAGGCCGTGGCTCCCACCCATTGCAATCATGGGCCTTAAGGTGCTAGACCATGTACCCCTTGGGTCAGCTGGGAATATTCCTGGGTGCCAATCAATTATCCTTTCCACTGGATGTCCTTTACATGTCCTTTACATTGGATATCCTTTCCTTATGGACCATCTCTTCGTGGGTCATGACAGCCGGGTGATCACATGGTGCTTAGGAGAGTCTTACGAAATTGGTGGATGTACAATTTGCCTTGTATGTAGAACAAGAACGAGAGCTCTGGATGTACAAATTGGCTTACAGTGCAGGAAAGTGAAGGGCAGGATTAGGTACAACGTAATAAGTGGATACTTTTGTATTGGAAGAGGAGGCATGATTAGTTGCAACGTAATAAGAGGAAGCGAGTTGTGGAGGACTGCAAGCTTGCCATTTTGACAACTTCACAAGTTAACTACTTAACTAGGTACTCGCCTTGAGCAAATTTCAACTTGTACCTTTAACTTTACAGTTTGCCGAAGGCGACCACGCTGCTGCGGCTCCCCAGCAATTGCAAGTGAGCTTTGGCAAATGATGCTTTTTAAATCCTTTGCAGGCTTCAGAAATGTGAGCAATGCGGAGATTTTACAACAACAATTGTTTGGCGGAGGCCCCGTGTAGGTGCTCTGTCCAAGGTCTGACTATCCTTCTTTGGGTCACCTTCTTTGCCCATCTGAGCTGTAAACAGTGAGGTGGGGAGGAGACATAAGGGTTTAGGCGCAAGGCATTTCTTAGGTAGTTAACTTACAAAATGCCTGTTGTCTCGTTCCATTCCCCTTTACATTTGGATGTACAGTTTGCAATCGGTGTACAAGTTGGAAGTTTGATGGACGTGATGCCCAGCACTGTTTGGCGTCAATAAAAACGCAGCATATGGCATTAATAATACAACAGAATATTTGGGTCCCCACAGACATTTGGAGTATAAGCAAGGTGAAGGTTTGTGGCTTAAACACCAATTGGCAACCTTACCTCACTACTGTGGCTCAGGCGCTAGCTAGCTATAGCTAGATCCTCGACGCAGCGTTGTACATCTGACATGTATCAGTACTGGTAATGGGGCAGTACTTGTCGTCCTGAGGCTACCTGCACGGTTTTCTTTTCATTTCTTCTTCTCTTTTTTCTTTTTTTTCCTTTGGTTGATATTGATGACTTGAAAACTTACTAATCATAAGGGGTACATAAATGGCAGGGGATTGTTAATAAGGAGAATGATTGAGCAGATCTCCTTTCATGCTGCACAGCGGTCCACAACATTCATGTTCAAGTTCAAGAGTTCAACAGAGATGATCAGCTGTATGCGTTGTGAGTGCATGTCGAGCTTCTCCGTGTGCATGCAACCAGCCAGAGGTCCTGAGAAATGTGTCATGTTAATTTCTCTTCCTGCTGTACGGTTTACTCTTATTTGCAACATGCATGGTGGTAAATGTTCACATATGGTGGTAAATGTTCACATGCTACGTACGTGCATGCGTGCAGAGGGAAATGGAGCCTAGCTTGTGGAGACTTGCAGTAAATGGAGACCCTGTTTTTGTCATGCATTTGCTGAGGTGCCATGCACATGGACATGATGTCTGTTCCCGTCTACAAATTCAGAATGCCACTACTCATGGACTCCCAAAGCAACTATGCATGGACCGGATGACTTATCCTGCAGCAAACTTACAAATTTGGAATGCTACCACACTTCAACTCAAACTCAGGCCTTATCAGATCTCATGCTGTCACGTCCCAACGGATCTTATTCATCAAGCGGACTTGTTTGATCAACTTCATGAACATAGCGGACGTGCTTCTTTCACCATTTGAAAGAAATCAAGCTTCAAAACTCTGTTTCATTGATCCCCTTCAGGCTGAATCTTGTAGGACTTCGGCCAATATAGATCACTGAGTCACACAAAGTTTTGGTTCACCTCGTCGACATTACCATAAGCTGGGGAGCGCTGGCCAGAAACCATGACATACATTGGAGAGGCGTTTGACACGTCCCTCACAGCCCCCCCTCCCCATCCCGGCCCCGTTTTCAGCATAACTACTGTGCCAACTCCAGCTTTAGGTCCCACGTCCTGTAGACACCGGGTAGACGTGGTCCGGGACAGGAGCATGCACCAGTGTGGCTTGCCAGCTAAATCAAATGAGGCTGATACAACTGCTTGCATGAGGCTGAGAAAAGCGCTTGCTCAATCCACATTGAGAAGTCCCACACTGGAATGGGATTGATGACAGCGCAGTGCACCGGTGCTGGTCTGCAACCAAAACCTGGGCTAGTCGTAACGTCGGTACAGCCTACAGGACAGAGGACCTGCGCTGTTTCATCGGGTCACCCCACACCGGGGGGGGGGGGGGGCGCTCCAGACTTTGAGGGGCCTGCTTGGGTACCCAGGGGACGGGGGCGACGGTAGATTACTCATCTCCGGCATCTTCGTCACCCTCTTCTGGGGGAGTGGTTTCGGGCTCAGGCTTCAGGGGAAGCTCAAGGGATTCCAGGGGAGCGCCCTGGTATTCTGTCGGGAGTGGAGGTGGCGGCAGGGGCACAAAAGGCACATTTTTGAAGCCCCAGCCCACATATATGCTGGCAACGGTTTGGCCGCTGGCCACTGTCACCGCGCCAGGCCACAGATTGCTTCGGACGCCCACCACCTGCACTTGAACACGTTTTCACCATTCGCAGAATGAGCAGCTGCATATGCAAACATTTTTAACATTTGCGAAATGACATATGCAACGTGTAGAAAGCTTTCGTTGTTGGCCCGGCTTTTCTCCTGCATGCTTGGAGTTCGCAAGACACAATGAGCCCGCTCCGACAGGTCGTAAAAGCAGGAGTTATAGCCTCAAAGAAAGTTTGGAAGAAGAGGAGGAAAGGGGCGGGGGGCGGGGGGCAACGTTTAATGTGAAGCACTATTATACTGCTCTTGGCCACTGGTTGCTTATCATATCCCCCACCCAAAAGAAAAACCCAACACGTGGAAGTCTCATATTTGGAGGGCGGATAGAAAGGAAGCGCGGCAGCGTCCTAGGAGGGACCTGTATAGATGCCCAGAATCTGCATGTGCGTAGGGTCTGCATATGCACACAGCGGAACGCGAACCGCAGAGCTCCCCTTGGGACCGAAATCGAAGGGGACGGGATGAGCCAGCTAGCACGTGGCAGAAACCATACTGGTACCAGGCATTCAGTCAAGGCAGGAACACGATCGACCCCGGAACGCGAATCGAATCGCTGCCGCCTGTGTGATCAGGGCCTAAGAAGAACAAAATTGGGCCGGATTTAGGATATCAGTATGGTTTGGTGAGTGGTGGATCCACCACTGACCACTTAGGGAACAGATGGTAGACCAGCCGCCAAGAGTGAGTTGAACTGGGTTGGTTAGGGTGTTGCTGGCTTCAGAGGTGAAGCTGGAAGTGGAGGTGACATAGGTTGGTAGTTGAGGAGATTGTACAAAAGGGGAATATTGAAGAATAGGAGAGCGACCTGGTACTTGACGGTGTGATTGGCACTACTTGTTAGAGCAGTCCAGCTAGGTGCATCCCTCAGGGGAGCATCGGTCCCCAGGGGGGCCAGGGGAGGTGGACCTTCCTCTGCCTCTTCTGCTGATGGTGTGGCTCCTTCCTCTTGGGATGCCTCACTTAGGTGTATCTCACATCGACCTGTTCAAATCCTTGTTCCCGTCATGACTTGCAATGGAGACAGGCGTCCATCCCGGGGGACTCAACTTGAGAATAGCGCTTTTAAACGGTCAGCGTTCGTATGCTAATCCCCTCGTTTTTGCCCATGTGGAAATGTTTTCCGCTGGGATTGCGTCCCCTCCCCCTTCGTCACGCTTTCTTCTCGCATTAGTTTAATGACCCCTCTTCCCTTCAAAACATCCTTCTCTCATCTTTCTGTGCCAGTCAGTGTTAGGCGCGTTAGGCAATTTTTTAAGTTTCGTCTTGGAGTCCATGACTTACCTATAGAAGTAGGAAGACGCACCCATATCCCCCGTTCAGAACGTTTATGTGACATGTGTGGCATAGCGGTGGGAGATGAGCATCATTTTGTGTTTCATTGCCCTGCACTTGCTCAGGTTCGTGACCGCTATCCACATTTGTTCTTGTCACACTCGTGGTCACTACGTAATTTCATTTGGCAAGAGGATCAGGTTGCGGTTATTAATTTTATATTTGATGCATTCCAGGCCCGTCAAGTGTGTCAGCGGCGGTGACTTGGCCATTTTTCATTTTCATTATCCAGATAATAGTATGGTTATCTGTGTTATATGATAATATTCTTTCAACTAGGTTCTCATATACCGTTGGTTTATCCGTTTGCATCTCATCAGGCCCTCTGGGCTGGGTTGATGTAATTCTTTCTTTCTTTCTTTCTCTCCCCAACCCCACCTTTTTCAGATTTCCTCATTTCGGCTTCCACTACCTTTCTGGATTTTTCATTCTCCGTTCCCTTTTCCCCTGTCTCTGGCACAGGCAGGCAGGAAATAACACAAGTATCTAAATCTGGTTTGGGTCTGAAGGTACTTCATATTACTTCTAAGGTATCTGATTGTAAATTGAGATGGCAATTCATTGCACGCAAGTAATCACTAGCAGGTACATGCCCATGGGATTAGTGTAATTTTCCCACTGTGTACAATAACAGAAAGCAAGACCTGAGCAACCAGCTGAGCAACAGTTTTGACAAGGAAGGAAAGTCTAACGTTCAGAAGAATGGAGTAGAAGTTGATGTGGCCGCGTGGCCAAAGCTATGAAGTACAATTCTGCCTCCTTTCTAGAATAGAATATTAAGAAAGGCCAAATTGTGACCACCACGGTTTTTGTACAAGTGGAACTTTGCAAGAGTAGTCAAGCGTAGCCACCTTGTTTCTTGAGGTGGCTCCGAATGTGGACCCAGCTTTCCAAATCAGTGAGCTCTCGCCAATCCTTGGCCGCATAGTCCTCTGCCTTTGTGATAGACCCGTCGTCTGCGGCACTGTACAGGCCTGCAGGCGCCACTGTAGTGCTTGCCGCAATCCTCGCAATCTGCGCCCACACCTCAAAACAGTCCAATCAGCTTTCAAATTACCAGTATGGATTTCCCTTCCTATCCCACCCTGGCCACCAGCTGCATTTAACAGGAGGAAAGTCGTGTTTACGCAAGAATCCCATTGTGATTCGGTGTACAAGCAAAGACGCCGAGTGTCTGTAACTGAATAGGTATATGTGCTGCAATTACTAGTATCTCAAACCACGGGGAACTATTTCAAGGATACACTTGCAGGGGCCTCTGACTATATTTAGGCCCGCCGGGGGGGGGGGGGTCTGACTGTATCTAAGCAGCGAGGATCTGTCCTGTGTAAGGTGCGTGCGTGCGTCTTAAGCCCAGATGCCCACACATTGGTCATTGAAAAGTCTGCAAAAGAGTGTGCTGATGAGGGGAGCGAACCTGTGCACGAAGAAAGTGGGCCTCTGTCCCCGGGAAGGGGGGGTATGCAGACACTGGTGCGGCCAGGTCACCCGTCAAATAGTGCTTGAATTGGCGGGCCACCTGGATCTGTTGGGGCGTGACGCTGGGCAACCGCGTCACGGGCCCTCCCAGCTTGTTGAAAACGAAGTAGACATACGCATTGGCTCCTGTACCCTTCTCTGCAGGCACATCTCCCACGGCTCCTGCAAGACGTAGTAGAGCGTTATCCATGGTCCAGCTCTTCCCAGACGGGCTGGGAAAGGGTGGTGGACAGCAGCGACAGGGGAGGGCGAAAAAGAAGGCTTGGAGGGATGGGGCGTGCAAGCATTTGCACCCGCGCGCAGGCGTGCGCGTGCACACGTACGCACGCGCGCTCGCGCGCGCGCACACACACACACACACACACACACACACACACACACACACACACACACACACACGCACGCACGCACACGCACGCACACACGCGCGCGCGCACGAGCACACGCACGCACACACACGCACGCGCGCGCGCGAGAAAGAGAGAGAGAGACAGAGGGACAGAGAGAGACAGAGTGGGGGGGGAGAGACAGAGGGACACAGAGAGACAGAGTGTGGGGGGGGGGGAGAGAGAGAGAGAGAGAGAGAGAGAGAGAGAGAGAGAGAGAGAGAGAGAGAGAGAGAGAGAGAGAGAGAGAGAGAGAGAGAGAGAGAGAGAGAGAGAGAGAGAGAGAGAGAGAGAGAGAGAGAGAGAGAGAGAGAGAGACAGAGAGAGAGAGAGAAAGGGGGGGTGTGTGTGGACGCGAGATGAGGTGATAGTTTAATAGGGAAAGGGGGGAGGTAACAGAAGCAGAAGCCGATATACCAGAGGGCTGAGGGTCATCCTCAGGGGTTTCTTGCAGGGTGGCCTCAAAAACATAGTAATCCGCATGCGTCCCCAGTAACTTTCCAAAAAAGCGGATGCTTGCCAAGCCCAGGGCAGGATCCTCCCCAAACCGCTTGCTGGCCAGCATGATGCCATACATCTCGGTCTGCCCAAGCCCGGCTCCAACGGCCTCAAACAGCGATGCGTGCGCGACCAGGTCTTCCACCTCAAACTGCAGGGAACCCGCGTTTTAGGCCAGATATCGATAAGCAGGCAGGGAAATTCTGGTGTCCCCTCGGAACCGTGGGCTTGGGCATTGTAGCTTGTGCACGCTCTCCCTTAAGGTGTATGTGTGTGTGTGTGTGTGTGTGTGTGTGTGTGTGTGTGTGTGTGTGTGTGTGTGTGTGTGTGTGTGTGTGTGTGTGTGTGTGTGTGTGTGTTTCGACGTGCTATGTAGAAGTCAATCACGGGCGTATGTCTTTGCGCATGTGTAAGTGGGTACTTGGAATCCCTTAGTGGAAGCCTTCTTCATCGCTTTTGGGACCTGTCGTGTTCTGTTTGCAAGCAGTGCCAAATGACATTTGCGAAACTTTGCGCCCCTCCCAACTTGCCCCTTTCGCTCTACTCCATTATCCCCCAGACGTGGAACTTGTGGGACTGATTGTGTGACAAACCTCATTGGGTGGTGAGGCATCCATGATTTCCCCAGTTACTGGATCCAACGGTACTTCCAGAACACTGTGCCCCCCACAGCACATGTATTCACATTGAATTAATGGGGTCTGCGAACAGAAGTAGTCACACAAGTACTCGCACACCCCCCCCCCCCACACACTCACACATGCACAGGAACCCACCCACACACACACACACACACACACCCACACACACACACACACACACACACACACACACACACACACACACACACGCCCGCGCGTACGCATTTGCTCACGCACGCACACCACAAACACACACCACACACCCACACACACACACACACACACACACACACACACACACACACACACACACACACACACACACACACACACACGCACGAACGCACGCACGCACGCACGCACGCACGCACACACATACAAACACACACACACACACACTCACTCACTCAAGAACACACACACACACACACGCACACACACACACACACACACACACACACACACACACACACGCGCGCGCGCGCGCGCGCGCGCACACACACACACAGACAATCTCACTCGCCACGCTCTCTCTGTCTTCCTGTGCCTTGGCCCCCCCTTCCGTGTCATTGCAGAGGGCATTTGTGCTTGCAAAAGGCTGAAGAAGTGGCTGCCAACCTGAACAGCTTCATGGCGGCGGAAGAGTTGGATGACTTTGCATGTTCCTGTCACCAAAAGTCCAGATGCATCTCTTCAGACTTGTAGTATACTGGCTACATAAGACATATGCATATTTAATTCTTCAATGGAATCCATGAAGTCTTGCTAACGCTGGCTCCATGAAGTCTTTATAGCACATCATGTTCTGTCTGCTTGTTGTTGGGGGCAGTAGGTACTGAGGGTAAGATAATCATTCGATGTTACAACAACCTGCATGAACATTTGCTAGTCAAAAGGCCATTACCACATCCCGTGAGTAGCTTTCAACAGGAATCTGAGCTTTTCTTGACGTCTTCTTCACAAGAAGTGATGTATCCAGAAGATCTACAGCATCTGTTGGCCGATCAACCAGGAGCTGCAAGCAATGAAAGCCAATGACTCGGTCCATTAAGGGTAAGTTCCTGGGACTGTTTATATTTCCCTTTGATAGCATGCCATTGACTGTCAAGAGCTCAGAAGCAAACATTCTCGAGCGCCAATCAAGAAAAAAATATGGCACATTTCACCTTTTTAACGATTTTCTCGAGGTGCTCGAAGACAGAGTCGCCATGGTGTGTGGGTAGCTTCTGTAGGTAGGCAAGTGCCTCTGCCTCGATCTCGGCCATCGCTAATGATATAAATATAGTTATTTGAATATAGATGAAACACGTATTTTAGTCTTTAAAACACTCGTAGGAGCTATGGGTGTACTGTGTCAAGTTTAAGCTTCCGGATGCTCTGCTGTACACTCTCGTTCAGCTTCTTCAGCACCACATGCAATGTGAAAGCGGTAGACTGACATGCTTTATTGTATTAAAGTCACATCAGTACCGTTTTCAACTTCTTGCCTTGCGCGAGGGGCCGCGGTGTCATGTCAAATTCGTTCGATGTACGTTCGACCGTTACACATTTTTGTCAATTTTATGTCAACTTAATGATATCTTCACAATGTCAAGCCGCTTGACTACGAATCAAGCCGCCAAGCCAGCGCCACGCTTAATTCAGAGTCAATAATGAGGATTCGTCAAGAAAGAGCCGGCTTGAACTTCAAACCTTGAATGATTCAACTGAAATCCCGCGAGTTCCGGGCCGCAACTTCCGCAGTCATTGTGTGACACACGTGACGCACTCGTCTTGACTCAAAACTCTTTAGCCTCTCAGTTGAAGAAACATTCCTTCCATGCCATCGAGTTTTCCGTTTAAAAATGTGACGCCCAAAGGAGGGTGAAATGAATCAGGTGCGAGTATTTGCCCTTAGCTGAACGACAAGTGCATTGGCATTTAGTGCTCCCGGAACCGTTGGGCAAGTTTGAAGAAGCACTTAAAGCTTAGCAGCTATAGCCATTTATTTGTCTCCGTGATTCACTCGCAGTGTCCATAGGTGCGCGGGTTATTTCTTTCCTGGGGTGTTTCTAAGATCCGGTTTTCAGAACGCTTTCCTGCTTTGTCAGTGTCCCGAAGCTTGTAACACCTTGTAGCTACTGTGCATATGTAGAGTTGTGTCTTTTATTGCAACCTACTGTCAACTCCTTCTGGCTTTGAGTGGTCTACATCAAAACCAGGTTAAGGGCAGTCTCTACAGGGGATTAAATCTGCTGATGGCCGTCTTTGTTTGTTTATATATGTAAACGTACTTGAGGGTGCTGAACTCAATACTCTTGTACATATTGGAGTGTGCTGAATGCAATGTTCTACTTGACCTGATGCATTTTTTTGGGAGGATGCTTGTCCGTTGATCTGAACACAAATACCCGGTTCTTAACAGTGCTTGTCTTACAGATCTGTGTGCTTTTGCCTGTACAATGTATCCCTGAAGCTTGAAAGCAAAATTCTAAGTGAGACTAAGACAGCGGTCTTCAATTAGGGGGTTTCCATGTCCGCCCACCGATATATCTCATAGTTTGCACCACCCATAGCATATTTTCCGTGGCTGGTGCAAATTGTGAGATATGTCATAGAGCTGTATATATTATATGAAAGTTTACCCTTTTCAGACTGTGGATTTTTAGTCTGACAGATGGCATTCCATGTTTGTGCTGTTCAGCTTGCATTCGTCTATGAAGTCAAATCTTAAAGATGACTCTGCAGCTGCCTCTGCAGTGGTCTTCCACGCATTAATTAGCTGGTGGGCAATACAGGACACTCGGTCCAAGATTTGA
>KV908635.1:123364-133364 GCA_002005505.1 Botryococcus braunii
CCCCCCACCTCTCACCCTCCCCCTCCCCCCTCCCTTCCTCCCCCTCTCCCCTCCCTCACTCCTGCTATCTCGGTCGCTCGCTCTCTTGTGCACACTCTGTCTTGCCCGCTCTCTCACTCCTCTCTGAATCCCTGACGCGCGCGCGCGTGTGTGTGTGTGTGTGTGTGTGTGTGTGTGTGTGTGTGTGTGTGTGTGTGTGTGTGTGTGTGTGTGGGATACATGTGTGCACGCGTGCGTGCGCACTCACGCATGTGCAAGGGTGTGGCATGTGAGTCACTTCACCCAGATTTGCTTGATATGTTTGCATGCTTGCAGAGTCAATTAGGTAAATAAGCCTTAGGAACTGGTTTCTCAAGGACTTGTCACGCTGGACGAAGCAGGAGTAGTGAGCCATCTGGAACAATACGTAGCCCATGCTTGAAGTCCGACAGATTGAAGTGTATGGAGCATTTTGTACTACATGCCATTGTGCTACGACACACCCAAAAAACCTCTGGCAGACATTGAATGCTCCCAGTGACTTTCATTCCACATCCTGTGTCGGATGGACTGAAGCTGGACGCAATTAATGTGCTGCATGGAGAAAGCCACTTAACATTTGTAGCTGTCTGAGAAGGTGGCAGGGTCTTGTCAGATGACCCACCATATCCTGGTGCGATGCTGAAACATCTAATTTCTCTTCAGGACCTGCTGATGAGCTTTCCCAGATGGTTTGAGATGTAATTGAGCCATGGCTGATACCCTACGCGAATTCAAACTGCAATCTTTGTTGTACAGCTTGAAGAAGGCTCTTTAAATATTTTACTCACTGTCTATGCAGAGGCATAGGCAAGTCGTGCCTCACAATGAGGGGGGGGGGGGAGCTTTTGATGTACATGATTCATCTGTCACAGGACAAAGGATAAACACTGTTTCAGGAAGGTTTCTCGTGTGGGCCAACATGAAAGCCTGACGTTGCTTACCTGGTCAGTCTTCAGAGGGACAAAAGCTGCCACTGGCGCGTCATGCTGCCGCACGTCCCAGACTCTGACACATCCATCTCTTCCGCACGTGGCCAACTCCGGGGGCCCTTTGTTTTGCTGTGCCCGGAAACTGAAATTTGAGTGTGAGGCATAATGATAAGGCTTTCCGAGGGCAAGGAAACCAAAGCAAGTTTAGAAAGGTAATTTCTGTACAAATTCCAGTGAAGCAGGGTGTCACCTTGCCACCACATCCATCAATGCAATTAACAACAGAGTTGTGAGCGACGGTACTGAAGATAGGCTTTGCAAGCCGGTTCACATCCCACACCTGCACCTCCCCTGGTGCCACGTGCTCCCTGCCTTCAGCCTTTTTCCTTCATCCCTCTCCCCGGTGCTCCCCAGAATCAGCCCAATTAGGGATGCTTCAAAAGCAGATGGCTGGCTTTCAAAAACGTTGGACAATGCTTTTGCAGTCACACAGTTTTCTGTGCAAGGCCATTTTCAACCAATGAAATAGTCCTTAGTATCATCCAGTACTATCTTGTAACAATACTGAAGCCTTCTTATCAGTGAATGGTCCGAAAGTGCATGCTGCCACCAGGCTACCTTGCCACCAGTTGGTGGCAGGTCACAAGCTTGAACGCTTCATATGGCTGATAGGTTGAATGTGTTTGCCTCCTAACTCTTCTTTGCACGTCAGAATGCTTAGTCGTGGCATCATGTGTATCCGAAGCTCGGATTCTTTTGGCCTGACGTGAATTCTTTTGCCTTACTCATTTCAGATGTGCCCAATATCTGATAAAGTCCAAATCCCTTAAGCTCTTGAGCATGAGTTTGTTGAGGACCCCAATGTATGACCTACGTATGCAATACAGCTAGTTTGGCATGTTTTTACATCTTCTCCTTTTCAAAATATTTCATCCGAATGCCATGATTTGCTCTTCCTTCAAAAGCCAAAGCCCACTTTCCAGTCCTCTACCAAGGAAGTTCTGCTGTACTTGAACATGGGTCCCAACATTCCCCGGGGGGGGGGGGGGGGAGCACAGATATGGCCAATGTCAATGTCGTTACCTTTGAAGTTTCCGGTGGCTAGATGCCTTTCTTCGTTACTGACTGCCCCCAGGGTCCCACACTTCAAGGATGTTGGATGTTCAACTTCTGTAACCAATCTCAGTTCTGGCCCATTGAGTTCATAAATCTGTAAACACAATTTAAAACGTTGTTTCCAGTTTTTGATCTACATCAGTGGTCAATTCTGTGGCCCTTTGAAAGTACTCACCTGCATGCATCCAGTGTCACGAGGATATGTTCCCAAAGCTACGAATTGAGCAGTCCCTGGAATCCACCTGTAGGAATTAAAATTTTTATTATGTTTTAATATAATTTTCTTTTCCAAGCACATCCCGAAAGGTCACCTTGTCTCATAGATGGTTACAGTCAGACTCTTCTGAAGGTGCTCCAATATCTGAGGCTTGCCACTTAAGTCTACCATGGCATATGAAAAACAGAGTTTCAAGGTTCTTTGTACATTGTACGGGGGTTTACGGTTGAATGGGAAACGCCATCCACCTATCGGATGTCCGATCCGGCAACTTGCTGTCCTCCTACAGCTCGATACTAGGAAACCTGAAGTCGTCAGAAAAGTAAATGAGATTAATAAACTTGAAGGTACGAATGGCACCACCATCCGCTGTTCAAAGAGACATTCACGACGGTGGCATTGCGGGGATGATCAGGGACCGTTACACTTCGAGATCGCCGTATGTTTCACGGGGGATTTCCAAACTACCAGTGAAGGCTCGCCGGGATCTGATTCTCAGACATCGTATCTGACCCCCAGATTCTCAGTTGAGGAAACCATGAGAGCGAGGGATGAATTACTCTTCAACAAGCCGGCAGCGCTGGAATCCCAAAATGATGCTCTGGAGAAAACCATGAAGTCTCCAAACGCCCTCCTTTTTGGAGTGGAGGAGAGCATCGGGGAGGCGCAATTAACTGAAGTTAAGCACCTGTTTGGAGCTGTACGCATTGAGGAGACTCGGAGGTTGGGGAAGTTTGACCCGAAGGCGAAGCGTCCACGACCGGTTCTAATACGTTTTGTCAGTATTGCAGATAAGCATGCCGCATTCAAGAAGTCCAAAGTATTGCGGCAGAACTTCAAGATCACCATGGACGACGACTTGACCACGAAACAACGAGGGGGAAGGGCAGCATTGCTGCCCACTGCATTGGCACTCAGAAATGAAGGATGGACAACGTTTTGGAGAGGGGACATTCTTTTCAAAGTCAAAGGACAGGGACCACCCATCAAGGTGATCCCTGGGCAACAAGCAAGCACGTCTTCGTCTATCCCCATGAACATCACCTAGGAAAATGTTGGCCAAGTCAATTTGTCCATACTATCTTGGAACATCAACGGTTTGTCAGACTCCAAGATTTTGTTACATTCATTAGACAGGTTTTTTCAACAATTTGATATAATTTTATTGCAAGAAACAAGATGCACTCATGTAGACCCTAATCTATTGCCAGGGTTTAAAATCTGTACCACGCCTTTAGAGTTATCATCTAATAAAAGGGGTTACGGACTTATTATTGCTGTGAAAGAAACTACATTGGTTGGGGCCCAGTTTTACTCACATACATCGTCGTCGCTATGGGTGCGTTTACGGTTTCGGGGGAATATACATCCTTGTATTCATATTGGCAATATATACATACCGCCCATAGGATCTCCATTGTTAAGCACGAATGACCTTGATTGGAGGTTTGGGGAGCTGTCTGGAAAGATTAATGAATTAGAGGGGGATGTTAGTCATATTTTCATGGGAGGGGACTTTAATGGCCATGTGGAGTATGCCTCATCATCTACAGCACCGGGGCAAGGGACACATGTGGGCCAAAATCGTGTGGGGAAGCTTATGGTGAAGCTGGCGGCAGAGACAAACTTGTCAATCTGCACTGGGAAGATAGTGGGGGACTTAGATATGCCAGCAACCTTTAAGGCTACACAACGGTCATCCCCGACGAGGCCGGACCACGTTTTAGTTTCCAATACACTTTTACCATGCATTCAATCAATGGAAGTGCAATCAGAGGTGAGGGGATCAGACCACTTCCCAATTATTACACACTTGTCTCTAGCTATGTCCGGTCCCTCTCATGTACAAGAAGATGGATTTTCTGAGAGAGTTATTCGGGCCATTGATTGGCAAAGGGCATTAAGAATTCCGTATGTTGAAAATTTAGAACGAGTTCACACAAGATTGAATGAATGCATTCACATGGCTAATGAAGGTAATTTGACACAAGCATTAGATGGTCTTTCAGAAGTGGTGGTGAACGCTGCTATTGAGGCAGGGATGCCATTACGTATTCGGCGTACGGGACAAGGTAGATTTCGAAAGCCTTTCTTAATGAAGAATGTCAACGATTAAAAAGGGAATGGAGGAAAGCAGGTCGGCAATATGGATATCAATTTCAAGAGGTGCGGTTACTGGAACGCTAGTATCACTCATATGTGCGTTCTCAAAAACGTGCATGGTTACTGACCCAGTTGCAAGAAAGGTTAAATATGTTTCATGTAAACCCCCGTCGGTTTTGGCAGTTGTTCAGGGGGGCACCTGTAGGGCTACCAGTCCCATTATTGTCACATGGTGTGTGGGACACATTTATGAAGAATCTAATAGGAGTTGGACCATCGCGTAATATCGTAGACCATACCACATTATCACCGATAGCATACCCGCTGGTAAATGATAGAGGAGAAATCTCCAACCAGCCATTTACAATTATGGAGGTAGAACAAGGCTTGATGAAATTGAAAAATGGGAGAAGTTATGGGTTCGAAGGATACCCTGCTGAGCTGCTTCAAAAAGCTCAAAGGCCCTTAGAGACAGACGGCACAATGAATCCACATGTTTTGGCACCTACGTTATTAGCTGTGTTGAATGGTATGTTCATCTCTGGTAGCATTCCTAGGGGGCACAACGTGTTAAAAGTAACTCCTGTTTTGAAGGATAGTGGAAAGAGTGTTTTAGATCCTACAAACTATCGTCCCATAGCTGTACCGGAACCGGCTATGCGTTTATATGCCACCCTTCTCAACGATAGACTTGTGGAACACCTTGAAAGTCTAAAGTACAGATGTGAAGCACAAGTCGGGTTTCGCCCGGGGTTCTCCACCCTGCACCAGCTCTTTGCACTCCAACATTTTATTGATAGGGCAACTCCAGAAAGTCCACTAATATTGTGTAAGTTAGACATTTCTAAAGCATATGATAGGGTCCCTCGAGAGCTTTTATGGGAGTCGTTGCGTCGTGTGGGCGTTAGTGGTAGAATCTTAGAGGCCATCAAATCACTCTATGAGGATGCGGACATTACACTATCGGTAGGGGGTACTTATGGGGAATTGAAGAAACCTCGAGCAGGCATCACACAGGGATCACCACTAAGTCCCACTTTATTCGGGTATTCGGGTATTTTCAGATGGTCTGATACGATATATTGAGGCAAGGTGTCCAAACATGGGTCCAAAAACTCGAGATGGACGTCACGTACCCATTCTAGGGTACGCAGATGATTTCAAGTTACTGGCCACCACTTGGATGGCAATGCAATGCCTATTACAGGCTGTGGCAGAATGGTGTGCCTTGACCCTCATGGAAATACAAGATAGTAAGTGCCTCGCAATGGTGTTTCCTGAGGGTGCCATAGACCTTGCTAGTCAACCATGCACATATAAGGGGGCACCCTTAAAGGTGGTTACACAATGTCGCCACCTAGGGATCGTTATTTCTTCAGTGGCAGGTGTGGGTGAAACATTTGGTCATCTACGAGGGAAGATGTGGGGGGCGTGGTCCTCAATACAACAGCGATATGGGAACCTTGATTGTTCGGTCTCAATTGGGATCCTTATTCGGCTATTTCTAACATGTGTTGTCCCCACCGCGTCGTACGCATGTGAAATTTGGGGTGTGCACACTTTCCCCAAGCCCTTGTGTGGGACTTCGGTGAAAAACTTGGAAAATGACTTTATCAGTATGCTGCGCATGATCATTGGGGTCCGGCGCACGGTGAGAACAGACGTCCTTCTTTGTGAGCTAGGCATCCGCCCACTACGACATCAATGGTTGAAGCGCATGGCAACGTTTTGGAATTCTCTTTGTGACCTCCCAGAGGATCACATGTATGCAAGTATTCTTAGGGACTCATGCTACTATGGAGTCACAACACATAGTTCAACTTGGGCAGGGTCGTTCATGCGTGCCTTGATAAAACTTGGGTACCCCTATCCCGTGGACTGTCATAGTCCTCATGAGGTGGACATGGATACTTTCAGGGCAATACTCACTAATGCCCAGCGGCTCTCGGATGAGGGATTGCACATCTCTCCTAGACTAGCACCTAAGGACCCCCAATTATGCACTTATCTTCGATGGTTTGCCCGAACAAGGCCGATTCAACGTGAAATACTGTTTTCTGTGCCAGTTAGTGTTAGGCGTGTTAGGCAATTTTTTAAGTTTCGTCTTGGAGTCCATGACTTACCTATAGATGTAGGAAGACGCACCCGTATCCCCCGTTCAGAACGTTTATGTGACATGTGTGGCATAGCGGTGGGGGATGAGCATCATTTTGTGTTTCATTGCCCTGCACTTGCTCAGGTTCGTGACCGCTATCCACATTTGTTCTTGTCCCACTCGTGGTCACTACGTAATTTCATCTGGCAGGAGGATCAGGTTGCGGTTATTAATTTTATATTTGATGCATTCCAGGCCCGTCAAGTGTGTCAGCGGCGGTGACTTGGCCATTTCCAGATATTAGTATGGTTATCTGTGTTATCTCATAATATTCTTTCAACTAGGTTTTCATATACCGTTGGTTTATTCGTTACCATCTCATCAGGCCCTTTGGGCTGGGTTGATGTAATTCTTTCTTTCTTTCTTTCTTTCTTTCTTCTCGAGAAAAACCGCGCTTCACATCTAACATACATGGGAGCACATGCTGCTTGATTGCTACAAACACTGAACCATCCCTGCCGTCTCCAGCGGCTGGAGTCCAGCTATTGTGGCTGGTCACAAATATATGGCGAATTTCATCATGCCTTTCCTGTTTTCCACCTTCTTTCTCACTTGCTTATCCATCTCTTTTATTTTCAATTACCTATAAGTCTAAGACCCACGGGATAGCTGGAAGACCCGCGGGGATTGCCGTCTGTCCGCTGCCCCTGGGGTCCATGTAACCCCACGTAGGATATGTGGTTCGTTGTTCGTATGCTTCACTTTTCATCGGGAAGAAAGGGCATCCACAAATACTGGAGGCTACACGTGGATTCTTTCACGACAGAAGACAGTGCAGCCCAACGGCTTCCAGTGGAGGGTTTGCAGATATCTCAGCGGTTCGAACCCATAAGCCAAGACTGGTAAACCCCAGTTCTGCTGTTGCCACGAAAGAGGAGTCGACAGATGGTTAACTCTTCCTCCTGTGCATGCTCTGCGGGTCATGTGACTAGTATAGCCTATAGGCTTTTACTTTTTATTGTACTGAAACACCAACTCCACATTTATCAGATGGCGTTTGCTTCATGCATATGCAACTCATTATTCCAAGTGAGAGGACATGATGTCCTCCACCCCCCGGCGGGCGGGGGGGGGGGGGGACCAGGCTTGTCCAGCTTGCTTGCTTGCATAGCCAGGGTTCGGCACCTGGACCTTGGCCCATTCAGAATAGATTTTCCAGGTCATGTCATCCTAAGCAAGTCAGGGTGCTTGCACGGTGATTGCAATGTATCCTATCTAGTACCGGGCCTGCAGCTCTGCATCGATGTACATGTGCACCAATCACTGGAGGGTCTTGTCAGCAGAGGAGTGCATGTGCGTGGCCCACAGACGCCATAACATGTCACTTATGTGTCATCTCAAAAGGCAGCTCGGGAAAGTTGCTGGTCGGACCGTTAGCTTATGAGAGCGGTCCTGCTGAGTCGGGCCTCATCATGTCTACGTGGGTTCTTGGAGGGCCGGCCACCTCAGTGCTGAGTCGGCACTGCTGCTGCTGACCCATGCTGGCGGAGCATATGCAACCAAGTGGACCAGGACCCGGACTATTCACGTGGTCACCCTCCCAGCCGGGCCCCAGCTGGGGCCTAGCTGCACCAGTACCACACGGATGATGGTGAATTGTACAGTGGCGCATTGCATATGTCATTGTTGCAAGGTCTGTCCGAGGACGGCCAGAGACTGCTCAAGGGAGGTGCACCCACGTGGGGGAAAATGTAATGATGTGGGGGAAGTAGGGTTGGCAAAATGCATACGAAGGCACTCGATTACGTATGTTCTAAGTACGCGTAGGCGTACGTACTAGGCGTATCGGACCTCAAACTTCCCGGAGAGATGCAGGACAACATTCTGATCACAATGGACCAGCGTGTTAATATGAGATTCTTCCATCTTCTTGCAGTAATTAAAGGAAGAGAAAGTCGTTTTCTTAAGACCTAGCAAAATCTTGCTTGGTTTCCATGAAGGAAATGACTGTGCCGTTACATCGATGATATCAAGTGAGGGAATCCTAGGAGAAAATTGATTATTTAGGTCGACATATACGAAATTAATGTCATTTCGTTGAATCCCGTGAAATAAATCATCACAGGCTCACGGTGGTCCGCCATACTTACGAGTCCAACTCAGATGCCTTAACAGATCGGGCGGCAGACCCGCATAGGTTACCCTGTGTGAACCCCTATAAGTTGCTGCTTGCCTTGAAATTGCATAATTTCTATCCTAAAGCACTGAAAATGGCAATTCTGCGGTTGAAACTGCTAGGAACTGCTAGGAAGGCCCTCTAAACGCAAAAAATCTAGGCGTATCAAAACCGTACGACGACCTCATTATGTACGGGAAAACGTACGTAACGTATCACATACGTAGACTTGAAGAAGAAGGCAGAAGAACTTACATCTGTCCAGCTACGAGGGCATGATGAGATGTCCATAACACACACACAAGCCGAAACTATGAAGAACGGACCACAAGATGTGGCCAAACGAACATTGAAAACATAACGGAGCAAACGAAAAGGGGAAGGAAGGGGGGGATAAGGGAAGGCAGCCACAGAAGTGGCTGCGGCCAAGTCACCGTAGCCGGCGTAAATCAGCACGAGCCTGGAATGCATCCGAGATAAATGAGACAACCGCACGCAAGTCAGCGTGCCAAATTAACTGCCGAAGTGATCTAGAAGGACCAACAAACAAGTGGGGGTAACAGTCTCGCACCGCAGTAAGAGCGGGACAGTGAAAGACAAAGTGGTGTTCATCACCCACAGAGGGCCACGCAGATCACACAGGCGCTGAAGGCGCGGAAGGTGGTGTCTGCGGCCGATGTCAATGGGAAGGCCATGAACACCAAGACGAAACCTGAGATAGAGCCGGACCTTGGCACCATCAAGAAGCAGATAAGAGGCGGGAGCGCTGAGCCTTAGTAGAGCGCGCAAACCACCGGACATAAGTACATAGCTGGGGATCAGTAGGGGCTAACCGAGGGGACACATGAAGAGAGGCCACGTGGGGGGTATTGGCCTGCCTAATGAGAGCTAAAAAGGTATTCTATATTAGAAGGGGTGATGGGACGCGCTTTCTTCTCTTTGCTCGACTTCGCCGATGACGCGCCGATTTCTGCCTCTTTTCGGCCCCGTGGGCCACATGGACCGCCATCCTGCTCTCCTAATGGCTCCTCCGCCTTTACAGCTGTGCTGTTTGCTCGAAAAACTGGCTGTCGCGACTGCTCGCAATTGCAACAAAAAACTTTGAAGAAACTCATGATTAATTTCTTTTCAATACTCGAGAATCGCTGGTTTTGTCATATACGTGTTTGTTGGTTTGGCCTTATACAGACATTTCCAGTTCGGTTTTGCAGCCGAGGTGCGCCCTGTCCGTCAACTCTTCGAACTCAGGACTGAGGTATCTTTATTCTGTTATTGTTGTTGTTGTTGTTGTTGTTGTTGTCTATTTTGTGGTTCGGCACCTAGGTTCGAGACCTGTTCCGAGG
>KV908635.1:135864-148364 GCA_002005505.1 Botryococcus braunii
CATGAGGGACTATTCCAACGAAATCCAGCCAGCACACCTGGATCCCAAGCCAAACGCATGGAAGACAATTGTCAATGGCAGACCGCGCACATTGCTTGAGTCTCGGAGGGCCTCTGCAATGAGCAGAGGGAACACCACACCTATGGCGACACATAGCACCGGCCAAAACGCGCTCGGGGCTCGTACGGCAGCTGCCCCAGCCGGGGGGACCCTGGGCGCACGTCCCCGACAAGTGCCCGGGGGCAGGCCGGCTGCCGCCCAGGCTGACCGAGCCCCTGGCGTCCAAGCCTTAATGCCCTACACCGCAAGCGAAATACAACGAGAGGATGCAGCTACAGCTGAAGGCATGGATTGGATGCCACCCCAGCAGAGGACGACTCCCCGCCATGTCCCGGGTGCCACCGATGGCAAGCGTATTGCGATTCAACGCGAGCCAGAGCTTGAAGAGCTTATGACTCCTTCCACCCTAGAGGGAGGTGACCTGGGTCCCAACCCCTCAACCCCTCAATAGGAAATATCTAGCCACCTGAGGTTCAGATGTATTGTTTGGAACATAAATGGCCTTAGCACTGAGAAACTGTTATCTCGAGGCCTCTTAGAGTACCTTCACACCTTTGACATTATCATGCTCAGTGAGACTAGAAGACAAATTATCGAACGAGACCTCTGGGCCCCCTTCAAGCTATTCTTTCACCCTGCATCACACTCAGGGAGGGCAGGGGAAGGCTTATTGCTTGGTATTCGATATAGCAATGAATACCATATTCTCCCCTATTGCACCAAACAAGGATCGTTGTGGGCTAAGATTCAGTTCAAGGGTGGTGGACTACCTCTAATCATAGGAACAACTTACATTCCCCCTTCTGGATCACCCCTTCTATCATCTTTGAGTTTAGCTAATAGAATGAAAGAAATCCAGAAAACACTCGGTAAGGCAAAGGTAGAAGGGTACTCTTTCCTAGGGGGTGATCTTAATTCTAGAGTTGGTCCCCTTCCCCCCATGGCCCCTGGAGGGGACCCAAATGTCAATCCCCATGGGCGGCAACTTCTTCGTGCTGTCCACAAACTAGGCGTTTACATTTGCACTGGCCGTGTCAGGGGAGATATCCCAGCCGGTGTGTCGTACCACGGTACGCGTAGATCAGCTGCAACACGACTTGACCATATCATTGTATCCCCAAATCTTATCCCACACCTAGAAGACAGTGGCATTGATTGTGAGAGGTCAGAGTCTGACCATTTCCCACTATGTGCATCCTTGTCTGTTCCTATTCATCCTAGACCGTGTCGCTCTTCTGCTCAAGGGGGACACCCATTGTCACAAATTAGCTGGTGCCAATTTGCAAGGGATCAATATGTGAAATATTCTGGGCTTGGCGTATCCTGCATGGTGGCGGCACGGAGGGTGTTAGACGATGTCCTCCTACTTGTGCGTTGTTAAGTAGGCACGGACATATACAAGTCAAGGACTGGTTGGCAACTGATTGATAGACACCCGGAGTGCTGCTATAGTTCCAATCAAGTCTTACAATATCTCTCATCTCTCCTAATAAGGTGACGCAGTTCAAACACGCCTAACCTGCTCTCACTCAGGTCATGCTCGTTACTTTGTCCGATGAGCTAAACTCAACTCCATATGTCTAGCTTGTTCTAACAATGTTCATCTGAGTGCTAAATCCAGGAATACAATAAGGGTTAAGTCACCTGCATGGTGGCGGCACGGAGGGTGTTAGACGATGTCCTCCTACTTGTGCGTTGTTAAGTAGGCACGGACATATACAAGTCAAGGACTGGTTGGCAACTGATTGATAGACACCCGGAGTGCTGCTATAGTTCCAATCAAGTGCCTTCCCTCTCCGTGCTTGCCCCATATGCCTCCTTTCTACAAACGTGTCTGTAACTTGCGTTATGATAGTCTTCGTTCAAATGCATGTATTGCCTGGCAGAACTCAGAGTTTTGCCTCTCCTTCCTAATTGGTATTGTCCTCATCCGGAGACTTGCCATTATTTCTCCTCTGAGGGAAAGGCATAAAATTAATTAACACAACACTTCCCCTTGCCTTTACCTCACAGAAACTTGGCCAGTCCCAGTGAGTTACGATGTCCCAGAAACACTTGTCTAACTAGTGGTTTGGTAAAAATGTCAGCCACATTTCTAGCAGATTGAATGTACTTGAATTCAACCTGCCCCTTTGCAATAGCTTCACGGGCAAAGTGACAGCTAATTGCAATATGCTTTGTGTGTTTGGAGTACACCGGATTCCTCAGGTGGTTTATACACCCTTGGTTGTCACAATGAATCTTCACTATCCACGGTAACACTCCAATTTCCTCCAGGAAACCTCTCAGCCAATTTGCTTCCTTTACAACAGCACTTGCTGCCATGAATTCAGCCTCCACTGTTGAAGTGGCAACAGCAGATTGCTTTTTACTTCCCCACACCACTGCTCCTCCAAACACAGTGAGGACAAAGCCAGTGGTAGAGAAGCGATGATCCTGATCACCTCCATAGTCGGCATCCACATAGCCTTCTAGCTCTATCTCCCCCGCTCCGAGAGTTAGAACCAAATCTCGGGTTCCTTTCAGATACTTCAACACACGGATGGCTTCATTCCAATGTGCTGTGGTGGGAGATATGCGGTAACGAGACAATACACCTACTGCTTGAGCTATGTCGGGACGTGTGGTGTTGGCTATATACAGAAGAGACCCTACTAACTCACAGTAACGGTGACCTGGAGGTAGTGGACTGCCAGCACCAATGCTGTCGCTCCCATCTCTCGGTGCAGGCCTTTGGGACATTACGAAATCTTTTGTCATGGGAGTATCAGGTCCCACTGACTCAAGATCCAAGCCAAATTTCTCTACAAGTGCATCGATTTTAGGGATGCAACTCAGGGTGATCAGCCCTTTATCTCTATCTCTCATCACTTGACATCCCAAGAAATCCTTTACTTCTCCAAGATCATGGATGGTGAACTCTTTCTTGAGGAGTCCCTTCACTCTCTCGATTTCTGACATACCCTTGGAAACTATCAGAAGATCATCAACATAGATCAGCACATAGGACTTTCCTCCATCAGTAGAGCATCTCACATACACTCCCGCATCACTCTTGCACACCTCATACCCCATGACTTCAAGTTTGTCATTCAGGGTTTTGTGCCAGGCACGTGGAGCCTGCTTCAGGCCATACAACGCCTTTCTCAATCGGCACACAATATGCTTATCCCCATTCTCAAAGCCAGGAGGTTGCGTTGCATATACTTCCTCCTCGAGCTCACCATTCAGAAAGGCGGTCTTAACGTCTACCTGATGAATTTCACAGCCCTCTCTTGCAGCAACGGCCAGCAGAGCTCTTCTAGCTCCATAGCTACTAGTAGGAGCAAAAACCTCCATCACATCCACTCCAGGGATTTGTCTGCATCCCTGTGCCACTAATCTGGCCTTGAATCTCACCACATTGCCATGTGCATCCATTTTCACTGAAAATATCCAGTGAACTGGAATAACCTTATGTCCACGAGGTCTTGGCACATACTCCATGACCTCATGAGTATCTAGGGAATTTTGTTCTTCCTGCATAGCTGCCTTCCAGTATTCCCACTGGGGAGACATCTGTGCTTCTCTCAAATTAGAGGGAAAGTGAATTTTCCCAAATCTGACACCTGTGTGCTTTTCCTTTGTATTGCCTGATTTTCCCTCACTTTGTCCAGAACCCACTACTCTTCCACTGACACTCGCTGAGTTACACATCACAGGCTCTCCAGTAGGAGTAGAATGCACTCTCATAGCACGCTCTCGCTTGGACTCACACTTGGCTTTGCACAAGTTACTCTGCTCATCCCTCACATCATCCTCCCATGCACAGGTACCTCTCGGACAGTCTTTGTAATTTGGATTTCCTTCACATTGTCCAGACGTCCGATTCACCTCCTCGGACACACTCTGACATGCCTGCAAGAGTTCAGACTCTTCAGGTCTCTCACAAACAACATCGGGATATGGCAGAGTGTCTGCATACTTCCCCTGATTCACGTGATCCACATGCCTCTCAGACCGACTGCATGTCACTGTTGGGAGTGACCTCACATCTCTGACATCACTCTCCCAGGCACAGGTACCTCTCAGTGAGCACTTGTAATTTGGTCTGTCTCCACAATGTCTGTGCTCCTGATTCACCTCCTCCTCTCGTCCCTTACACGGAGTCAAGGATGCAGACCCTGTCTCCCGCTCACAATCATGTTTGGCTGGTGCAGAGGGAGCATATGATGCTTCCTCTGACTGGTGGCTGCCACCACAGTCCCGTCCAGGAGTGCTCTGACTGGACGGGTTGCCAAAAGAACTCTGCATGGTCACATCTCTTACATTTCTCTCAATCACTGAACAGGACCCACCCATGCTGCTCAGCTCCCCGGGACCATTTGCAGCTTTGCATGTAGCTGCCCCCCTCACTGCACTCACATGCAATTCATGCCCCTCATGTGAATCACCCTCTAGCTGCACTTCCCCTGGTCCCTGTGACAGAGAGTCACCTTCAGTCAACCCCTCTCGCTCTCTGCTCTCTCCCTTCTCCTGTGGCAGCAGGAGGTCTTTGGCGGCAATGCGTTGTTCGTGTCGTTGGGCCCGGGTCAGGCCATCCAATTGGTGGTTGCGGCATTCAGACCTAGTTGGTCTGAAGACCTCCTGGGCTCGCTCCATCTGTGGTCGAAGGTGGGAGTCCCCTCTCACTCCTCTGGCTAAGTCCTGTACTGCCTCCAGGGTTTGATCCATCTCCACTGGGTCACACAGTCTTCTGGATTTAGACTCGGGCTCAGCCTCCCTGGGGGGTCCTGTGACAGGCTGTGTGGGGAGGTTGCTGGAGGCTGGCAGGTACTCAGGCTCACTGTGTGGGTCATCCAGATCTGTCTCAAGGCTGATGTTGGTTGTGTCAGGGGAGGTACCGGGAAAGACTGGGGGAGTGTCACTTGCAGAGGACTCAGGACACAGGAACTCTGTAGGCTGTGTTGGGGAAGCACTCATGCCAACCCGAGAGGCTCCCCTGAGGTGCTCTACGAAAACCACATCTCTGCTCTCCTTCCAGATACCCCCTCCCACATATATCCGATAGGCTTTGGAGGAGGCTGAGTAACCAGTAAGCATCCCTGGCACAGTTTTGGGGGAAAACACAGAGCGCTGGACATCAGGGATGTGCACAAAGGCCAAGCAACCCCAGGTACGCAATGGGGTTACATTTGGTTTGTAGCCAAAAAATAATTCTGATGGCGTGCGGTCCCTCCCGGTACTGGGACCCATGTTCAGTAGGGTGCAGGCAGTTTCCAGGGCCTCCTTCCACAACGTTGGACTGGCAGCTGCAAAAGCCAGAAGAGTCCTGGTACGTTCCTTGAGGGTGCGATTGGCTCTTTCAGCTGCTCCATTCTGTTGCGGGGTGTAAGGAGCTGAGGTCTCCAATTTAGTCCCCTGGGATGCACAAAATTCTTTGAACGTGGCATTCAGAAATTCAGTTCCACGGTCACATCGGACACACTTCACTTTGGTTTTCTTCTGGGTCTGCCAATATAGAAGGAGGTCCCGCACAGCAGCACTGATGGCATCTTTGGACTTCACAGGCAGGACTGCCTTTAACTGAGATGACTCATCCAAAGCAGTCACCCAGTAACGTTCACCAGTTACTGCAGCAGGAAAAATGGGGCCCACAGTGTCAATATGTACTCTGTCAAGTGGTTCAACAGCTGGTCTACTACTTACTCCAAATGGAGGCCGAGACGTCTTTCCCTCAATACATGCTTCACAGAAGACTGGACAATTGGAGCAGGGGCATAGGGATGTATCAAGTCCTGAGACCAGGTCCTCATTGGTTAGGCGCTGCATCCATGTTTCACCTGGATGTCCCATTCTGCTATGCCAGAGGTATCGTCTGGCACAGTTGTGTGAGTTTTGGGTGGGGGTTTTGGACTTCACAGCAGCCGAGATGATTCTGTGGTTAACACTGGGACTCAGAGCTACAACTTGATGAATGTAAAATAGCCCTTTCTCTGCACTGATCCGAGACCTCCAGCTGTTTGGACCACAGACTTCAGTGAATGCTCCAACATCATCTGTGCGAAAGATTGCCCCATCCCGCAATGCTGCAGATACTGACAGTATGTTTGAGGTTGCAGAAGGAACACACTGAACATGATGTATCCACAAGGGAACTCCCACTCGACTGAGGATGCAGACAGAGCCAGATGCTACAATTCCTCCAGTGGCATCTGAAGTGGCCAGATGTAATGGGATGGGTTTGGCATGCACAGTTGGATTACGTAGCAAGGTCACATCATTCACCAGATGTACAGATGCTCCACTGTCCACCAGCCAGGATTGCAGAGACGAATTTCTGACAGGAGTCTTCAGGATGTTGAGGGAAATTATGTATGGCATACCTCTAGGTGGTGGAGGTGGGGGAGCTGGGGGTTGAAACCATGCAGGAAAGGCATCCAGTCCAGGGTGCGCCAGCTGGGCTGCAGGAGGGTGTGGGCCACCCATAGGTGGAGGTCCCTGTAGCCACATTCCCTGCAGTTGTTGGACCGCTGCCACTACGTTCCGTTGGGTCTCCTCGTCCCGCTTCCTCTTTCGACAGTCCCTCCAGTAATGCCCCTTCTTATTGCAGTAGTTGCAGATGCCCTTTGTCTCGGACTTGGCCTCAGAGACAGTTGGTTGGGCCTGCTGATGGGCTGCACTGGCAGCTGGTGGGGTATTGGTTCCACTGGAGCCTTGTCCAAGAGCCAAAACCCTTGGTTGGCGAGGAGCATATTCATCAAAACCCACTGCCGCTGCTGTGTTGCGCAGAAGTCCAGCCAGCTTCTCCAGGGGTTGTGCTGCAGCAGTTGTGATCATTCCTGGCTCTTTAGCTGCATCAGGCAAGCCCTGCACAATCTGGGTTGCAACGTGTGCATCCAGTAGAGCATGGTTGTTCCTGTCAAGGCATGCCTTCAGGTTGATCATTCTGTTGACATACTGCGATATCGTCTCGTCATGTTTCATTCCCTGGTTCATTTCTTGGAGCCAGTCTGCATTGGCCTGGATATTATATCCACCAATAAACTTTCTGCAGATGAACTCATATGCATCATAGGCAGAGGGCAGATTAGACAGAGGTCCCAGCCATTCCTCTGGAACTGACTCATAAATCAGCAACATTGCGGCTGCATCATGTGCTGTACCAGGCATAGCCTCCAGGATGGCAGGCAGAGACCCTTTTGACTCATTTGCTGCCAAAAATGCATTCTTCCAAACAATAATATTTGTCCCCCGTTCCTTCAGTTTTATGTGTACCTTGACATTTGTTGGGATAATCTTGGGCAGCTCATCTCCGCTGCCTCTTGAGGTGCTGGGAGTACATGGTTCTCTGATGGGCGTGGATGAGGCTGGTTCACTGCTTGACGTTGATGCTCCACTAGCTGATGATCCTTTCTTCTTGGAAGTCATAATTCCCCAGTTGTCTTATAACTCCAGTACTCGCAACGTAGCAGCAAGATCTTACTCTAGCGGACAGCCAACGTGAAGGTGAAAAATGTAGTCTTTGACGATAAAGGCTCTCTCGCCAGGATTGCGGTCTCCACGTTGTCCTCCTTCTCTGATTAGTTCGTTGTATGACGGAGGTCCTGATCTCAAGCGCGCTGGGACGTTGAGGTTGGTAGTCTTCCTGGCTGTTTGCTTTGTTCGCTTCTTCGCCATTCACAGTCTAGTGAGCTCCGATTTAGGCGCCACCCACTCTCAGCATCCGAGCCCGTGGGCCCATAACCTGAAATATTCTGGGCTTGGCGTATCCTGCATGGTGGCGGCACGGAGGGTGTTAGACGATGTCCTCCTACTTGTGCGTTGTTAAGTAGGCACGGACATATACAAGTCAAGGACTGGTTGGCAACTGATTGATAGACACCCGGAGTGCTGCTATAGTTCCAATCAAGTCTTACAATATCTCTCATCTCTCCTAATAAGGTGACGCAGTTCAAACACGCCTAACCTGCTCTCACTCAGGTCATGCTCGTTACTTTGTCCGATGAGCTAAACTCAACTCCATATGTCTAGCTTGTTCTAACAATGCTGATCTGAGTGCTAAATCCAGGAATACAATAAGGGTTAAGTCACCTGCATGGTGGCGGCACGGAGGGTGTTAGACGATGTCCTCCTACTTGTGCGTTGTTAAGTAGGCACGGACATATACAAGTCAAGGACTGGTTGGCAACTGATTGATAGACACCCGGAGTGCTGCTATAGTTCCAATCAAGTGCCTTCCCTCTCCGTGCTTGCCCCATATGCCTCCTTTCTACAAACGTGTCTGTAACTTGCGTTATGATAGTCTTCGTTCAAATGCATGTATTGCCTGGCAGAACTCAGAGTTTTGCCTCTCCTTCCTAATTGGTATTGTCCTCATCCGGAGACTTGCCATTATTTCTCCTCTGAGGGAAAGGCATAAAATTAATTAACACAACAATATGTCCAAGCATTACAGAGTGATGAGTTAAACCTCATGAGCCAATGTGAAAAAGCGGCTGCTGATGGGGACATTAAGACTAGCATTCATTGCCTCTATGCACTCATAAAAGATGCTGCAAAGAAAGCAGGAATGCATGACCAATACAAAAGATATCCCCACAATGGACACCGGCGTCAACATCAACCCTTTTTTGATCAGGAATGCCGGGCCCTTAAACGGGAAGTCTGGAGGTATGGAATGTTAACCAAATGGCGGGGTGATGAGTTCCGGAGGTTAGAGCGAAAGTACCATGCTATTGTGAGGAAAAAGAAAAGGGCATACCAGGCCCAAAAGCTGAAAACATTGGTACACCAAAAGCATTTCAACCCCCATAGGTTTTGGAAAACCCTTCGGCGTGAAAGAGATAGACTGCCTGAACCCCTTAGAGATGTGTCAGCTTGGGATTCTTATATAAATTCCCTTGCAAGTGGTCTTAGAAATGAAGAGCCCGCGCATGGTCTGCCTATTGGGGCATATCCTCCCCATCAAGTCCCAGAAGATCATGGTCACGATCAGTGCGACGAGCTGAATGCTCCCTTCACAGTCGAGGAAATTGAATTGGGTCTCCGAGCACTTGCCAATGGGAAATCCCCGGGGAAAGATGGTTACCCTACAGAGTTGTTTAGGTATGCTCAACCACTTACACACCCGGGGGATCCTTACTCACGAAACATGTTAAGTCATGTCATTGCGGACATTTTTACTGTGGCGCTTAGACAACGTACCATACCGGCGGAGTCAAATGTATGTTTGGTGACACCGGTATATAAGAAAGGGGACGCGTATAACACAGGAAATTATCGTCCCATTGCCGTGGGCGAATCTCTTATGAGGTTGTATGCCAACGTGTTGAACTCGCGCTTAGTATCTTACTTGGAGAAGTACCGTTTGCGTGTTGATTGCCAAACAGGCTTCCGTCCTGAAATGTCCACCACCCATCAACTGTTTGTTATACAACATCTCATAGATTGGGCAATGGGCATCACTCCACTCCATTTTGCATTCCTGGACCTCTCTAAAGCTTATGACAGGGTATCGCGTCTTAAGTTAGGGCATATTTTGGAGCAGTTGGGAATCCAAGGGGATTTTCTATATGCTACCCAAGCTGTAATAGACAGTACAGTATTGGCGATCAAAATTGAGGGCAAACATGGGGGGTTGTTTGAATCAAGTGCGGGTGTTCCTCAAGGGTGCCCCATTAGCCCTACACTATTTGGAATTATGTCGGATGGACTCCCCCGATATCTTGCACACCATTGCCCCACGGCTGGCCTTCAGTTACCTGATGGCACACGTTTAAATATAATACGTATCCAAGTGCTAGGCTTTGCCGACGATTTTGTTCTCGTCGCGCCTACAGTTGAGGACCTACAGGTGTTGGTGAATGCTACTCAAGAATGGTGTAAGAGTATGGACATGCGCCTAAATGGGGCCAAGACGCAATACCTTTCAGTAAATCCAGACCCTCTGACACTCTCTACCTCTCTGGAGGTTGCAGGGGTTAGAATTAGTCCGGTACAGGAGGTTAAATACCTTGGATTACAGATTCATGCCAAGAATGGCCTTCAAGCCGGCATTAAGAACCTCGAGCAGAGGTTCTGGATAGCATGGGAAGACCTTACTAGAGCTTATAGCAATCTTGGTTGCAACATGTCAATGATGCTCATGACAGAATTGTACT
Organism: Botryococcus braunii; assembly: GCA_002005505.1. NCBI lineage: Eukaryota > Viridiplantae > Chlorophyta > Trebouxiophyceae > Botryococcus > Botryococcus braunii. The sequence goes on from KV908635.1 coordinate 146,067, forward strand.
TAGCTTGCCTACCACCCCTCATCTCCTATGGATGTGAAGTCTGGGCATTCAGATGCTTTCAAGGCAGACAATTGTCTTCGGGAAAACCTAGTAGTATACCCCTATTGGATGCGCACAAGCGGGTCCTAGCTCAGATTTTGGGGGTACGTCGGACAATCCCTGAGGAAATAATCAATTGTGAATTAAACATATTCTCTTTGTGGTCAACTTGGATCTTACGTATGGCTAGGTTTTGGAACAATATAGCGGCCATGAGACCTGATTCATTACACTACAAGGTCCTCATGCATGACATTAGGTTGGCAATAGTAGAAGGCCGAGAAACGTTTTCGGGTACCCTTATGCAACAACTTAAGAAACTAGGATACTATATAGCTGACCATGTGCGGTTTGACAGAGCCTTGCAGATTGACATTTCACAGGTAAAGGATCTGTTAGACCGTAAAAGTGACATGATATGGGATGACCTAGACATCTCCCCTCGCTCTTGTGCATCCCCAAGAGCCTTATTCTGCAGATACCAAAGGTGGTTCGCACGTCCGCCTCATGTACCACGGAGTAAGAGTGCGCTCAAACTCCACCTTCCTAACGGTACATTGCGGACCTTTATGCGATTTAGATTAGAGTGTCATGACCTTCCTATTGATAAAGGTAGACAACAAGGCATCCCTCGAGACCAGAGGATTTGCACGAGGTGCTCCTTAGAGCTCGTTGGTGATGAACATCATCTGTTGTTCACTTGTCCGGCTGTACAACATGTACGGCAACAATTTATGCATCTTTTTCTACAAAGGAGTCGATCTGTACAGACGTTTATGTGGCAAGAAGACCTTGAAGAGGTTGCCAAATTTGTGACTAGAGCACTGGAGAGCTACCTCACTCTCCCAGGTGCTGTGCGACCTTAGTTGGCTAGATATGGGTAATTCATTGTACTGCCGTCCTCTTCAGCCCTAGTGGCTGGTCTTTGGATGTAATCTTCCTTTCCTTTCCTACTTCAACAGACCAACGTCAAGACCTGCCTCCACTACGAGGCTATTAATGTAGAACCCATAATGTTGTACGGCCATATAAGCGGGTACAAGCGGGTAGCTCCGCTACCCGGTCAGGGACGGGTGCTTCAACCTTTCCTGCCCCTTCCTCTGTGTCCTGGGGCTTTCATGCCCTTCCTTTGTGCTCTTGGCTCCCCACTCGGTACTTTGGGTTTGTGTTTGGCCTTGATTCTTAGGGTTTGTGTTTGGTTTCTCTCGGTGTCTTGCTGCGTCGGTGTTCGGTTTTCCATCTCATCAGCCCTTTGGGCTGGGTTGATGTAATTCCTTCCCTTTACAAGAGTGGAGTAAAAAAGACCAGCCCAATGTTCAGGGACCCAAACCCCCAATGTGTCAAGCTATGAGTCACACCCGGCGAGCGGCCAGCTGGCGACCCACAGCCGCCGCAATGATGAAACTGACCCGACGAATGACAAAATATCCCTCCACATCTTCTTGAGCAATGATGGCTTGGTTCAAAAGCCCCTGGAGCCTCTGCAACAAGGCCAGCGCATCAGCATGCAACCCTCCCAATGTTTCAAAAGCGAAGGCTTGGAAAGCCACAGGCGGCTGCTGACGCGACAACAAGACAGCATAGCGGGTCTGCTTGTCTTGGGCAGCGCGCGCGGCGGCCCCACCCGGCACGAAGTGCAGCAAGTTGGCAACTGTGAGTGGGGAAGAGCCAACGATGTCGATATAAAGGTCACGCCCCTCCTCCCACGCATGGAGGCGGAGGTCTGCGCGACGGCGCTCCTGGCCAGGGACAGGGGTGGGAAAGGCGGGTTCCCGGGTGACCCGCTGACGAGCTGAGGTAAGGACAGCGTCCAGGCCGTTACGAACGGAGTAATGTCGGCCGACAATGGCAACATCCCCCCCTGAGGTGCAGTGGACCGCGTGGTCGCCCCAGACATCCAACTCCCTCAAGCAGCACGGGCATTGGGAGCCAGGGTGGAAAATGGGGATCAAGAGCTGGTATTGAAGGCGGCAGCGGAACGACTCTGGGGGCATGGTTTGCTGCAAATGGGGAACTGGGAGAGCCAGCAGCCAATCAGACGCATTCCTTCCTTCCTTCCTTCAACTAGTTCTATATCAGAAGAAGTGATGGGACGCGCTTTCTTCTTTTTGCTCGAGTTCGCCGATGACGCGCCGATTTCTGCCTCTTTCGACCCCGTGGGCCACATGGACCGCGATCCTGCTCTCCTATTGGCTCCTCCGCCTTTACAGCTGTGCTGTTTGCTCGGAAAACTGGCTGTCGCGACTGCTCGCAATTGCA
>KV908635.1:153364-173325 GCA_002005505.1 Botryococcus braunii
TGTGTGTGTGTGTGTGTGTGTGTGTGTGTGTGTGTGTATGTGTGTGTGTGTGTATGTGTGTGTGTGTGTGTGTGTGTGTGTGTGTGTGTGTGTGTGTGTGTGTGAGCGCGCGTGTGCGCGCACGCCACGCGCGCGCGCACGTGGATGCCCTTCCTGAAAACTGCAATTGCAACGCATTCCAAGGTATAAGCCATGCAAAGATCCATGGCATTTAGCATGTTGTCATCTAACTGACATATCTGTATGGTGTTTGGGTGTGGGGCATGTAGCAGAAGATTCTCATTCCTTCTCCTACTCCTCCTATTAGTCATTTGCATGAAGGAGAGTGTGGGGGGGGGGAAGAGCGGGAGAGAGACAGGGGGAGAGAGAGAGAGAGAGAGAGAGAGAGAGAGAGAGAGAGAGAGAGAGAGCATGGTGACGTATCTGTATGGTGTTTGGGTGTTGGGCATGTAGCAGGAGTTTCTTGTTTTTTTTTCCTACTCCTACTAATTGTCATTTGCAGGAAAAAGAGAGACACACACACACACACACACACACAGAGAGAGAGAGAGAGAGAGAGAGAGAGAGAGAGAGAGAGAGAGAGAGAAAGAGAGAGAGAGAGAGAGATCAATGTGTGTGTGTGTGTGTGTGAGCGCGCGTGTGCGCGCACGCCACGCGTGCTCACCCATGCCAAAACTTCCCTCTCCATCTCCCCCCCCCCTTCTCTCTCTCTCACGCCCCCCATTCCCTTTGGGAGGGGGTGCACAGGAGGTAAGACTGGTTACTATGTGCATGGGCATTTTAACTGTCCGCTTTTCCTCCTACTGTCCTTAGCCCCCCTTCTAAAGAGGAAGGTTTGAAAAGGGAGGGTTGGTGTGTTATCATTGCAGCATGTAGCAAATTAGTTGAGTCGTGAGGTTCTTAACTTATATCTTGCACCCATGTAGATCACGATGTACAGCTGCACATGTCTCTGGCTGAGCTACTCCTGTGTGGCAGCCCATGTAGAACAGGATGCTGTGCATGTCTGTGGGTCGCTACTCCTGCGTTGCAACCTATGAAGATCAGGATGTACAGCTGTGCATGTCTGGGGGTCACCTACTCCCATGTTGCACCCCGTGTAGATCAGGATTTACAGCTGTGGCATACTGATCATAGGCCTTTATGTGCATGTCAAATTGTGGAGCGCAACCAACTTTTGTCGATGGAACTTGCAGATTCCAACGTAAATTGCACACCAGCATAGTCCCTCACACCAGGTGTGGATAATGGCAGTAATCCCATCTTGCATAGCAGCAGTCAGCAACTCTCCATGGGGGTCCATGTGTCACCCATGATGCCCACAGATGGTCCGGAAGTTGAAGTTGAAACGCTTGAAGGTGCTCATCAGCTTTGTCGTGTGGGAACCATATCAGGTGAAGCATACCCCCCCCCCCCAACACTCTCTCTGTCTCTCTTCCTCCCTTTTACCTACTGAGTGCAGCCTTCTGCCGGCTGCGTGTGTGTGTGTGTGTGTGTGTGTGTGTGCGCGCGCGCGCGCACACGCGAGCCGCGCGCATGCTAGTATCTGGGTGTGCATGTTTTCTTCATGCGCTCGTCAGAAGTACATGGGGCAGGGGGGTCCCTCCAATTTCCTGGTCCTGGCGATTTTGTGTTCCTCAGCATTGCTGCTTACGCCTTAAGGCCATCTCCATTTCTTATGCATGCACTACACATAGCAGACACATCTTCCTGTGACGCAGAAGCATGTTTGCTACTATACCATGTAGTACAGCAGGAATTTCTTGTTGGTGCTTTATCAGTTCAAGTGTAGTGTCCCTTCAGTAGGCTATACAGGGGAATGGATTTTACTTTTCAATTGCAATCTGAATTTCAACCCAGTCATTTTCTTTCTGTTTACTGATACATATTGGTGTTGTCAATGAAATGCATGAAATGGCAGTACACTTGTAGTGCATGTTGTCGTTCATGGCCTTAGGGCATGAAACAATGTAGACTGCCAATGTGCGCTTAGCATTTCTCTTGTGCTCTCTATGAGCTTGTAGATGGTTTGGTAGTATTGGCTCACCTTCGTTTAATTTTCATGTGTCACTGGCTAACGCAATCAGCCTCGCTGCAATTCTTCTAATGTGCCACAAGTTGTGGCAGCAGGGCTGCCAAGTCGCATCTTATCTGTCACTCCAAGCCCGAGTCAAAGTGTTTTCTTTGCAGCCTAAAGCTCTGTGTTGGCTGTATTTGGACTTGGGAGGGTGGGTTGAGGGCTGGGGTTGGGGCGGGGAGCGTACCACTTGTGCAGTTATTGCTATGCCGCAGTGGCCGTACTTGTCGGAGTTTTGGGCGTTGGTGGCGTGCTTTGGGTGGGGGGAAGGATAGAAAAATTATTTCTTGGGCACAGAGTGCCTTCCCATGCCTTTGGAAGGTCACGGACATGATGTCTGTGCCACGGACATCATGTGTCTTGGAAGGCCTCTAGGGACTCTTTGAAAAGTATTGTACAGCATAAGGTACAGTGTACTTTAATCTCTGGTTTACAGTACTGTTCTTGTCGTCCCATGCCTTGTACCCAATTGGGGGTGGTTCCCGGTGGATGAATCTGCAATCATTACTTTGCAGACTGCTGAAAGTGAGTTGTGTGTGTGTCTGTGTCTGTGCCTGTCTGTCTGCGTTCAATGTCTGGGAGTGAGCTACTCCCGCGTTGCAGCCTATGTGGATCAGGATGTACAGCTGTGGCACACTGATCATAGGCCCTTATGTGCAGTGCAGCACAACTAAGTTTTGTCATCACAAAGCCCTTTCTCGTGTATCGCCCAGTTGATAGTCTTGTCGGTCTGCATGGTTGTCTGACTACTTTTCCCCATTTTCCCTGTATTCTGCGCAGATGCAGATGCCTTCAAATATGTTATGTATCTTGTTTGACCAATCTTGTACCGCTGGTGCTCCTGTTCAAATGCCCCACTTCCAGGGCTTGGGAGGAGCTTTACCGGGGTAATTGGCATGGATGTTTTAGCATGGATGTTTGTAGGCTGCGCTAGGACTTGGGAGGGTTTGTGCTGGGAGATTAGTACAAGTGAAGATGGAGCTTTGTCGCAGCGGCCATCCTTCCGGAATTTTGAGGAGTGGGAGTATGCTTTGGTTGGGGGAGGTGGAGGAAGGATGTAACATTTGGTTCTTTGGGTCAGAGTACCTTCTCCTGCCTTTGGAAGGTCATACACATGTTGTCTGTGCTTTTGAAGTGCCTTGTATTGCCCATGTGGACAGTTTTGAAAAGTGCAGGAGATCAATACAATGTACCTTATTGTCTGGTTCATAGTAACATCTTTCTGCTTGCGCCATCTGTATTTCTGATGTTGCTTGCAGGAGCTGCAGGTGCTCAACAAGACTTTTCTGGGACGGATGTTTTTCCGGTTCAGAGCATGCCTCCAGCATGCCACTACAAGACTCTCGGTCAGGTATGTTTGACATGCAGAGCAAGTGTGAGTGCATGCGCGTGTGTGTGCCCATGGGTACCCTCACAAATGTGTGTGTGTGTGTGTGTGTGTGTGTGTCTGTGTGTGTTTGCACATGTGCGTGTGCATGCGCGCGTGCATATGTGTGCGCTGCGTGTGTGCCCTTATGACTGTGTGCATGCTTATGTTAGTGGGTGTGTGTGGGCGTGCCACCTTGCCAAGGGGAATATAAATGCCCAACTACTCATCCATAAGTTTTAATCAACTGTGGAGCATGCATAAGGGAAGTTCAGTGTGTTAGTTATTTCTGATGTTTTTAGAATACACAGTCACATCTTTTGGTTGCTTTGCCCTTGTAATGATGTGTGTTACAATGTACCATATTTTTGGCCTGGGTGTTTGCAATGTGGCCTTGCATGCAATGGCACTCCCAATACTTGGATTGGAAATGCAGGACCTCCATGCGCATTCGAAGGCTGTTCTATGCCGGCTCTTCGTCCGGCTCCATTACATATCAGAGGGTGGTTGTGGGCTGGGAGGACTAGGAGTGTGCTTTGGATCGGGAAAAGGTGGAGGGGAGGGTGTACCAGTTGGTTTCTGGGCACAGAGTAGCCATGCGTTTGGAAGCTTACAGATGGTGTGTGTGCTGTCAAAAGTTAGTGCAGTTCAGCATAAGGTACATTGTACCTTATTGCCTATGTGGTTGAATTGCTGTTTAACAATCAGGCAGATTTGATCTATCTTCATGACCTACTTAAGTGTTAGCTTATCATTCCAAAAGGGTGGGAATTTGAAATACAGCCATTACCTTGGTGTTTATGCATGTACTTAGCAAGATTAGTGCTTGTATCGCAGTGTACCAGGTCTTGTGCTATGCATATCATTGTAATATGTGATGTTGCACCTGTGTCACCACCTACTCTCCCATCTTAGGTCCTTGAGGGGCAAAAGGTTCAACCTCTCCCTGATTGTTGACCTATTACCCCTCAATGGCCCTATTCCCAACCTATTGACCTATTTCCCCCCTTAAATGACCTACTTTTAAAACCTTCAGGCGGCCTTCGGCCGCCTATTACCTATTTTAGGCGGCCTCCGGCCGCCTATAATGTGGACCTATTGCCATCCACATGAATACGTGCATGCAAGTGGTCGAGTGGGAGATCCACCCGACCACTTTTCCCTAGGGTTGGCAATTGAAGCGTATCAATTGCCAACCCTAGGGGGAAGCGCCTGAAATGTAACTGCGCTGGACAATCAGGATGCCAAATGGATCGGAGGTCCCATAAATTTGGCCCGATCTATATCTTTTTTACACCTGCAGCTCTTCGGCTGTCGACACGTGACTATTGGGGCACTGGGGGCTCTCCCAGTTCCCCATTTGCAGCAAACCATGCCCCCAGAGTCGTTCCGCTGCCGCCTTCAATACCAGCTCTTGATCCCCATTTTCCACCCTGGCTCCCAATGCCCGTGCTGCTTGAGGGAGTTGGATGTCTGGGGCGACCACGCGGTCCACTGCACCTCAGGGGGGGATGTTGCCATTGTCGGCCGACATTACTCCGTTCGTAACGGCCTGGACGCTGTCCTTACCTCAGCTCGTCAGCGGGTCACCCGGGAACCCGCCTTTCCCACCCCTGTCCCTGGCCAGGAGCGCCGTCGCGCAGACCTCCGCCTCCATGCGTGGGAGGAGGGGCGTGACCTTTATATCGACATCGTTGGCTCTTCCCCACTCACAGTTGCCAACTTGCTGCACTTCGTGCCGGGTGGGGCCGCCGCGCGCGCTGCCCAAGACAAGCAGACCCGCTATGCTGTCTTGTTGTCGCGTCAGCAGCCGCCTGTGGCTTTCCAAGCCTTCGCTTTTGAAACATTGGGAGGGTTGCATGCTGATGCGCTGGCCTTGTTGCAGAGGCTCCAGGGGCTTTTGAACCAAGCCATCATTGCTCAAGAAGATGTGGAGGGATATTTTGTCATTCGTCGGGTCAGTTTCATCATTGCGGCGGCTGTGGGTCGCCAGCTGGCCGCTCGCCGGGTGTGACTCATAGCTTGACACATTGGGGGTTTGGGTCCCTGAACATTGGGCTGGTCTTTTTTACTCCACTCTTGTAAAAGAAGAAGAAGTTACATCTGTCCAGCCACGAGGGCATGATGAGATGTCCACAACACACACACAAGCCAAAACTAGGAAGAACTGACCACAAGAAGTGGCCAAGCGAAGAGCGAAGGCATAACTGAGCAAACGAAAAGGGGAAGGAAGGGGGGCTAGGGGGGGGGGGCAGCCACAGACGTGGCTGCGGCCAAGTCACCGTAGCCGGCGTAAATCAGCACGAGCCTGGAATGCATCCGAGATAAAGGAGACGACCGCACGCAAGTCAGCGTGCCAAATGAACTGCCGAAGAGATCTAGAAGGACCCACAAACAAGTGGGGATAACGGTCCCGCACCGCAGTAAGAGCGGGACAGTGAAAGACAAAGTGGTGTTCATCACCCACAGAGGAGCCACACATATCACACAGGCGCTGAAGGCGCGGAAGACGTTGTCTGCGGCCCATGTCAATGGGGAGGCCATGAACACCAAGACGAAACCTGAGAAAGAGCCGGACCTTGGCAACATCAGGAGACAGATAAAGGAGGCGGGAGCGCTGAGCCTTAGTGGGGCGCGCAAACCACCGCACATAAGTACATAGCTGGGGATCAGCAGGGGCCAACCGAGGGGAGACATGGAGAGAGGCCACAGGGAGGGTATTGGCCTGCCTAATGAGAGCTAAAAAGGTATCCATATCAACGGGCTGCGGGCGCTGACAATCAGCCGCATAGGGGTAACCTAAGCGGCGAAGGGCAGCGATAAAAGAACCCGCCCAGGACGGGGAACGAGGCGTTACGCCATAGTAGCATGAGTCCCTATGAATACGTGCATACAAGTGGTCGGGTGGGAGATCCACCAGAGAGTTCCAAAAGGTGACCACACGCTTGAACCAGATATGATGAAGGGGCCAAACGCCAACCTCAGCAAGGAGCACATCGGTGCGGACCGTTTGACGAACCCCAAGGATCATCCGTAACATAGTAAGAAAATCCTTTTCTAAATCCTTAGCGGAGGGCCGAGTGGAAGATGGGGAAAACACCCGTAGACCCCAAACCTCACACCCATATGAGCAAGCAGGCACCACACATGCTAAGAAGAGACGCAAGAGAATACCGATCGAGGTGGCACATTTGAGGTTACCATAACGCGTGCTAATAGTAGACCAGGCCCCCCACATCTTGCCACGTAAATGGCCAAAGGTGGCCCCAATTGTGAAAGGTTATGGGCAATCGGCTTTCCCTGTACAAAGCAGACAGGTCGTCAATAGACGAAGTTACTCCAGCTACAGTCCGTACGACTGTCTGCTGAGTGCCACACACAACTGTCGGACAAGACTAGCATCTGGTGATGCCCAGCATCTTTCACAACCAGTTCCGTTACATCATTATCTTGTACACAAGCACCGATCAAGCAATCACTAGATAAGGCTCTAGACGGCTACGTTCAAGTACATGCCTATACTCCCTGAAGTCACTGTCCCTTATCTGTTTGAGTGACTACAGGGTACACTAAGCTTGTTCACTCTCACAATAGCAACAATGATACAACACACACTGCCGCACCGTACCTGTACAAAGCCGACAGGTCGTCAATAGACGAAGTTACTCCAGCTACAGTCCGTACGACTGTCTGCTGAGTGCCACACACAACTGTCGGACAAGACTAGCATCTGGTGATGCCCAGCATCTTTCACAACCAGTTGGTATTCACTCCGGTGGGGCAGCCTTAAGAGTTCATCCGACAAACGTGTGATCTAGATAGGATTGTACCTTATGTTCGAAAACGTCCAGAATCTGCCGTGTCTCAAGGTACCTTATGTTCTCAATGGACCCATATCCTAATAGTGCACACATGAAGATCACTTAAAGCACAAGGCATTCAATAATAATGTTCAGAACTCAACACTTCCCCTTGCCTGCATGCTTTAAGTGTATCTTCTCAAACCTAGTGAATCACGATGACCAACAAACACGGGCTTGGCAAGTGGCTTGGTCATAATGTCAGCCACATTGCGTGCAGATTCCACATAGAGGATATCTACCTGCCCAAGTGCCATAGCTTCCCTAGCGTAGTGGAAGCTTACTGCAACGTGCTTTGTGAATTTGGAATACAGGGGGTTCCGTAAATTAGAAATGCATCCTTGGTTGTCACAGAAAATTTTGACCCTCCAAGGTGCAGCCCCTATCTCTTCCAAGAAGCCCCTTAGCCAGTTGGCTTCCTTCACAATATGGCCAGCTGCCATAAACTCAGCTTGCACAGTTGAGGTAGCAACTGAGCTCTGCTTCTTGCTTCCCCAAACCACGGCACTACCATAGACTGATAGAACATAGCCAGTGGTGGAATACCTGTGGTCCAGGTCCCCAGCATAGTCGGCATCAACATAGCCTTCTAGCTCAGGACCCTTTCCACCCAGAGTAAGAGCTAACTCTCTGGTATCTCTCAAGTACTTCAGCACTCGAATGGCCTCATTCCAGTGTGAGGTAGTGGGTGTCATTCTATACCTTGACAACACTCCAACAGCCTGAGAAATGTCAGGCCGGGTCGTATTGGCTATGTACAGTAACGATCCAATTAACTCGCAGTATCGATGACCAGGTGGCAGAGGGGTACCAGCCCCATGTGACATACCATCTGAGGACTCGGGTCTGCTGCTAGCCACGAAGTCCTTGGACATGGGGGTATCAACCCCACGTCCATCATCAGCAACGCCAAACTTCTCCACAAGAGCATCAATCTTGGGAGTGCAACTCATGGAAATAGTGCCCTGAACTCTATTGCGTAGGACCTGACACCCCAGGAAATCATTCACCTCTCCCAAATCATGGATGGTGAAGTCCTTCTTCAATAACTCTTTCCCCCACTCAATCTCTGCAACCACTCTGGCAACTATGAGAAGATCATCGACATAAACAAGAATAAACGACAGATTACCATCAGGGGCCCTCCTGATGTATACCCCAGCGTCGCTCTTGCACACACTATACCCCATCACGCTCAACTTGTCGCTCAAGGTCTTGTGCCAAGCCCGTGGGGCTTGCTTAAGACCGTAGAGTGCCTTCCTGAGCTTGCACACAACTCTCGTGTTGCCATTCTCAAATCCTGGTGGTTGGGTCACATAGACCTCTTCCTCCAACTCCCCATTGAGAAAAGCTGTCTTGATATCCACTTGGTGGATCTCAAGATTTTGTGTGGCAGCCACTGCCAGCACAGCTCTCCTAGCACCATAGCTGCTGGTAGGTGCAAAAACCTCACCAACATCTATACCAGGAATCTGTCTGCAACCCTGGGCAACCAATCTTGCTTTAAACCGAGTGACATTCCCATGTGCATCGTTTTTTGTAGAAAAAATCCAATGAACAGGGATGACTTTCTGCCCATGGGGTCTTTCCACATACTGCATAACCTCATGGGTGTCTAAAGACTCCATCTCCTCTTGCATTGCCTGCTGCCAAAACTCCCACTGAGGTGAGCGCTGGGCTTCCCTCAAGTTTGAGGGCACGTGAACTTTTCCCAACGTGACAGAAGGTACACTCTGTACCTTATGCTGTGGTGCAGCAGGGCTGTCAGCCTTACTGATGCTGTTCCCTTCTCTCTCGCTCTCTCCCTGGTTGCCAGAATAAGGTACATTATGTACCTTATGCTGGGACTGGGCAGTACTGCCGGGATTATCTGATTCCTTCTCAAGTCTCTCTCTCTCTCCTTGACTACTGGACTCATGTGCAGCACCCTTACATTCTCGCACCTTCCGCAATGCAGAGGGGAGCAGCAGCTCTCTCTCTCTCCTGGACTCACACTTGGGCACACTACCCAGACTTGCCTGAGCTGCGCCTACAATGTCAGCCTGCACACCATAAGCATGACTAGCCAGTGACTGGGATTGGGCACCAGCTTCCCCTACTGCTGGCATGTCTAACCCACTGCTCTCATCTCTTACATCTGCACCGAACATAGCCTCGACTGTCTCAACCTGCCCCTGCATATCAGGGAGACCAACCATGTTTGGCTCACTCACAATTGCCTGACCTGGGTCAGGGGCATGCAATGGGATGTCAGAATGCTCTCTCCTAGCCACGCGCTGTACATAACGCTGCTCCCTTGTAAGGGTGGTCCCTGGAGGAAGGGGAATTTGTGACTTCCCCTGCATTCGCAACCCCTCTTGTACCTTCTGCATTTTTTCTACCTGGGATTGAGTTTCTACACCCCCCCTGGCCAGATTCTGCATATGCTCAAGCACCGACCACGAGTGCTGAGATGGTTCTGGGGTCCCAACAGTAGAATCCAGGCTGGTGGGGTTTCCTTGGTCATGTGCTGCTGTGGTCCCGTCTCCAGACTGATCCCCAGCACAAAGTCCAGAGGTCCCAGGAGCCCCAGTGGAAAGCGTCTCCACTCCATGGTCATCCTCCTCATCCCAGAACGTGGGTGGAGCAGCAGAGGGAATTGCTTGAGGCGTTGCCAGATTCTCACTGCCAAGGGGGGGTGATATCCTAGAATCATAGACAGACCCAGGCTGGACCTTTGATAGACCCACTCTCTCAGCCCCCCTCAAGTGCTCGATAAAGCTGACGTCCCTACTCTCCTTCCACACTCCATTCCCCACGTACACACGATACGCTTTAGACTGGGGACAATAACCAGTAAACATCCCAGGGATGGTCTTGGGCCCAAAAACAGACCTTTGGCCACTGGGAATGTGCACATGGGCTACACAGCCAAACGTGCGCAGCACAGACACATCAGGTTTGACACCAAAGAATAATTCCATGGGGGTCAGGGACCTGCCTGAAGTAGGACCCACATTGTAGAGGAGGGTAGCTGTCTCAAGCGCCTCCTTCCAAAGGGAGGGGTCTGCTGCAGCATGGACCAACAGAGTCCTTGTTCGCTCCTTCAGGGTCCTATTCATCCTCTCCGCCACCCCATTCTGCTGAGGCGTGTAGGGCGCTGAGGACTCCATCTTAGTGCCCTGCTGAGCACAAAACTCTTTGAATTGCTGGTTCAGGAACTCTGAACCCCTGTCAGTCCTCACACACTTCACAACCGTGCCTCGTTGGGTCTGCCAAAAACGGAGCAGGTCTATCACAGCCTTTGGGATGCAATCCTTTGACTTCACAGGCAGGGAGGCAACTTGGTGTGAACTTTCATCCACTACAGTGACCCAATATCGTTCACCTGTGATGGCAGGAGGTGATATGGGACCCACAGTATCCACATGGACTCTATCGAGTGGGTGATGTGCAGGCCTGGAAGATACAGGGAAAGGAGGTCTGGAGTGTTTCCCTTGTATACACGATTCACAGTGCTTGGGGCACTCAGAGCAGGGAGCAAGGGAGATATTGATTCCTGTAACCAGATCTTCCTTGGAGAACCTCTGCATGCTGCTGGCACCAGGATGACCTAACCTAGCATGCCACAGAGATCTCTCGCTACACACGTGTCCTTTCCTAAGATGAGACGCCTCAGCCATGTGATCAATATGTCTGCAGCCAACTTGCTGCCCTCTGACAGGACTAACAAACTCCAAAAAAAACAGACCTCGTGCGCGAGTGATATCTCCACACCACCCTTCAGGTCCCTTCATGGCTGTGTAACCACCTGCAGTGTCAGTCAGGAAAGATGCTCCATCCTGAATTGCACCAGTGACTGAAATGAGGTTGGTATGCGCAGAAGGAACACACTGCACATTGTGCAGCCAGAATACTTCGTGCCTTGCATTCACAAGGCATACAGACCCAGATGCAATGATTCCTCCCTTGGCGTCTGAGGTTGCCAAGTGCAGAGGAAAGCTGTCTATGCATAACTGGATTATGGAGCAATGAGAGATCATTGACTATATGCACAGAGGCACCACTATCTATTAACCAAGATGTGCTGCTAGCTCCATGCGAAGTTGGGGCAAGCACATTGAGAGAGATAAACATCGCCTCACAGAAGGAGGGGTGGAGGTGGTAAATGCCACCCGGAAACGTGTGTTGACTTGTTGGATAGTTATATGCTGAAGGAGGTCCAGGGCTGGAAGCGGATGAAGGCGGGCCACCCGGCCAGATCCATGGTCCACCAGGCTTGAGGAGACGACTGTGGCTCTGAAATATTCTGGGCTTGGCGTATCCTGCATGGTGGCGGCACGGAGGGTGTTAGACGATGTCCTCCTACTTGTGCGTTGTTAAGTAGGCACGGACATATACAAGTCAAGGACTGGTTAGCAACTGATTGATAGACACCCGGAGTGCCACTATAGTTCCAACCAAGTGTTACAATATCTCTCATCTCTCCTAACAAGGTGACGCAGTTCAAACACGCCTAACCTGCTCTCACCCAGGTCGTGTTCATTACTTTGTCCGATGAGCTAAACTCAACTCTATATGTCTAACATGTTCTAACAATGTTCATCTGAGTGCTAAATCCAGGAATACAATAAGGATTAAGTCACCTGCATGGTGGCGGCACGGAGGGTGTTAGACGATGTCCTCCTACTTGTGCGTTGTTAAGTAGGCACGGACATATACAAGTCAAGGACTGGTTAGCAACTGATTGATAGACACCCGGAGTGCCACTATAGTTCCAACCAAGTGCCTTCCCTATCCGTGCTTGCCCCATATGCCTCCTTTCTACAAACGTGTCTGTAACTTGCGTTATGATAGTCTTCGTTCAAATGCATGTATTGCCTGGCAGAACTCAGGGTTCTGCCTCTCTTTCCTAATTGGTATTGTCTTCATACGGAGACTTGCCATTATTACTCCTCTGAGGGAAAGGCATAAATTTAATTAACACAACACTTCCCCTTGCCTTTACCTCACAGAAACTTGGCCAGTCCCAGTGAGTTACGATGTCCCAGAAACACTTGTCTAACTAGTGGTTTGGTAAAAATGTCAGCCACATTTCTAGCAGATTGAATGTACTTGAATTCAACCTGCCCCTTTGCAATAGCTTCACGTGCGAAATGACAGCTAATTGCAATATGCTTTGTGTGTTTGGAGTACACCGGATTCCTCAGGTGGTTTATACACCCTTGGTTGTCACAATGAATCTTCACTATCCACGGTAACACTCCAATTTCCTCCAGGAAACCTCTCAGCCAATTTGCTTCCTTCACAACAGCACTTGCTGCCATGAATTCAGCCTCCACTGTTGAAGTGGCAACAGCAGATTGCTTTTTACTTCCCCACACTACTGCTCCTCCAAACACAGTGAGGACAAAGCCAGTGGTAGAGAAGCGATGATCATGATCACCTCCATAGTCGGCATCCACATAGCCTTCTAGCTCTATCTCCCCCCCTCCGAGAGTTAGAACCAAATCTCGGGTTCCTTTCAGATACTTCAACACACGGATGGCTTCATTCCAATGTGCTGTGGTGGGAGATATGCGATAACGAGACAATACACCTACTGCCTGAGCTATATCGGGACGTGTGGTGTTGGCTATATACAGAAGAGACCCTACTAACTCACAGTAACGGTGACCTGGAGGTAGTGGACTGCCAGCACCAATGCTGTCGCTCCCATCTCTCGGTGCAGGCCTTTGGGACATTACGAAATCTTTTGTCATGGGAGTATCAGGTCCCACTGACTCAAGATCCAAGCCAAATTTCTCTACAAGTGCATCGATTTTAGGGATGCAACTCAGGGTGATCAGCCCTTTATCTCTATCTCTCATCACTTGACATCCCAAGAAATCCTTCACTTCCCCAAGATCATGGATGGTGAATTCTTTCTTGAGAAGTCCCTTCACTCTCTCGATTTCTGACATGCCCTTGGAAACTATCAGAAGATCATCAACATAGATCAGCACATAGGACTTTCCTCCATCAGTAGAGCATCTCACATACACTCCCGCATCACTCTTGCACACCTCATACCCCATGACTTCAAGTTTGTCATTCAGGGTTTTGTGCCAGGCACGTGGAGCCTGCTTCAGGCCATACAACGCCTTTCTCAATCGGCACACAATATTCTTATCACCATTCTCAAAGCCAGGAGGTTGCGTTACATATACTTCCTCCTCGAGCTCACCATTCAGAAAGGCGGTCTTAACGTCCACCTGATGAATTTCACAGCCCTCTCTTGCAGCAACAGCAAGCAGAGCTCTTCTAGCTCCATAGCTACTAGTAGGAGCAAAGACCTCCATCACATCCACTCCAGGGATTTGTCTGCATCCCTGTGCCACTAATCTGGCCTTGAATCTCACAACATTGCCATGTGCATCCATTTTCACTGAAAATATCCAGTGAACTGGAATAACCTTATGTCCACGAGGTCTCGGAACATACTCCATGACCTCATGAGTATCTAGAGAATATTGCTCTTCCTGCATAGCTGCCTTCCAGTATTCCCACTGGGGAGACATCTGTGCTTCTCTCAAATTAGAGGGAACGTGAATTTTCCCAAATCTGACACCTGTGTGCTTTTCCTCTGAATTGCCTGATTTTCTCTCACTTTGTCCAGAACCCACTACTCTTCCACTGACACTCGCTGAGTTACACATCACAGGCTCTCCAGTAGAAGTAGAATGCTCTCTCATAGCACGCTCTCGCTTGGACTCACACTTGGCTTTGCACAAGTTACTCTGCTCATCCCTCACATCATCCTCCCATGCACAGGTACCTCTCGGACAGTCTTTGTAATTTGGAATCCCTTCACATTGTCCAGACTTCCGATTCACCTCCTCAGACACACTCTGACATGCCTGCAAGAGTTCAGACTCTTCAGGTCTCTCACAAGCAACATCGGGATATGGCAGAGTGTCTGCATACTTCCCCTGATTTATGTGATCCACATGCCTCTCAGACCGACTGCATGTCACTGTTGGGAGTGACCTCACATCTCTGACATCACTCTCCCAGGCACAGGTACCTCTCAGTGAGCACTTGTAATTTGGTCTGTCTCCACAATGTCTGTGCTCCTGATTCACCTCCTCCTCTCGTCCCTTACATGGAGTCAAGGATGCAGATCCTGTCTCCCGCTCACAATCATGTTTGGCTGGTGCAGAGAAAGCATATGATGCTTCCTCTGACCGGTGGCTGCCACCACAGTCCCGTCCAGGAGTGCTCTGACTGGACGGGTTGCCAGAAGAACTCTGCATGGTCACATCTCTTACATTTCTCTCAGTCACTGAACAAGACCCACCCATACTGCTCAGCTCCCCGGGACCATTTGCAGCTTTGCATGTAGCTGCCCCCCTCACTGCACTCACATGCAATTCATGCCCCTCATGTGAATCACCCTCTAGCTGCACTTCCCCTGGTCCCTGTGACAGAGAGTCACATTCAGTCAACCCCTCTCGCTCTCTGCTCTCTCCCTTCTCCTGTGGCAGCAGGAGGTCTTTGGCGGCAGTGCGTTGTTCGTGTCGTTGAGCCCGGGTCAGGCCATCCAATTGGTGGTTGCGGCAATCAGACCTAGTTGGTCTGAGGACCTCCTGGGCTCGCTCCATCTGCGGTCGAAGGTGGGAGTCCTGTCTCACTCCTCTGGCTAAGTCCTGTACTGCCTCCAGGGTTTGATCCATCTCCACTGGGTCACACAGTCTTCTGGATTCAGGCTCGGGCTCAGCCTCACTGGGGGGTCCTGTGACAGGCTGTGTGGGGAGGTTGCTGGAGGCTGGCAGGTACTCAGGCTCACTGTGTGGGTCATCAAGATCTGTCTCAAGGCTGATGTTGGTTGTGCCAGGGGAGGTGCCGGGAAAGACTGGGGGAGTGTCACTTGCAGAGGGCTCAGGACACAGAAACTCTGTAGACTGTGTTGAGGAAACGCTCATGCCAACCCGAGAGGCTCCCCTGAGGTGCTCCACGAAAACCACATCTCTGCTCTCCTTCCAGATACCCCCTCCCACATAGATCCGATAGGCTTTGGAGGAGGCTGAGTAACCAGTAAGCATCCCTGGCACAGTTTTAGGGGAAAACACAGAGCGCTGGACATCAGGAATGTGCACAAAGGCCAAGCAACCCCAGGTACGCAGTGGGGTTACATTTGGTTTGTAGCCAAAAAATAATTCTGATGGCGTGCGGTCCCTCCCGGTACTGGGACCCATGTTCAGTAGGGTGCAGGCAGTTTCCAGGGCCTCCTTCCACAACGTTGGACTGGCAGCTGCAAAAGCCAGAAGAGTCCTGGTACGTTCCTTGAGGGTGCGATTGGCTCTTTCAGCCGCTCCATTCTGTTGCGGGGTGTAAGGAGCTGAGGTCTCCAATTTAGTCCCCTGGGATGCACAAAACTCTTTGAACGTGGCATTCAGAAATTCAGTTCCACGGTCACACCGGACACACTTCACTTTGGTTTTCTTCTGGGTCTGCCAGTATAGAATGAGGTCCCTCACAGCAGCACTGATGGCATCTTTGGACTTCACAGGCAGGACCGCCTTTAACTGAGATGACTCATCCAAAGCAGTCACCCAGTAACGTTCACCAGTTACTGCAGCAGGAAAAATGGGGCCCACAGTGTCAATATGTACTCTGTCAAGTGGTTCAACAGCTGGTCTACTGCTTATTCCAAATGGAGGCCGAGACGTCTTTCCCTCAATACATGCTTCACAGTAGACTGGACAATTGGAGCAGGGACATAGGGATGTATCAAGTCCCGAGACCAGGTCCTCATTGGTTAGGCGCTGCATCCATGTTTCACCTGGATGTCCCATTCTGCTATGCCAGAGGTATCGTCTGGCACAGTTGTGTGAGTTTTGGGTGGGGGTTTTGGACTTCACAGCAGCTGAAATTCTTCTGTGGTTAACACTGGGACTCACAGCTACAACTTGATGAATATAAAATAGCCCTTTCTCTGCACTGATCCGAGACCTCCAGCTGTTTGGACCACAGACTTCAGTGAACGCTCCAACATCATCTGTGCGAAAGACTGCCCCATCCCGCAATGCTGCAGATACTGAAAGTATGTTTGAGGTTGCAGAAGGAACACACTGAACATGATGTATCCACAGGGGAACTCCCACTCGACAGAGGATGCAGACAGAGCCTGATGCTACAATTCCTCCAGTGGCATCTGAAGTGGCCAGATGTAATGGGATGGGTTTGGCATGCACAGTTGGATTATGTAGTAGGGTCACATCATTCACCAGATGTACAGATGCTCCACTGTCCACCAGCCAGGATTGCAGAGACGAATTTCTGACAGGAGTCTTCAGGATGTTGAGGGAAATTATGTATGGCATACCTCCAGGTGGTGGAGGTGGGGGAGCTGGGGGTTGGAACCATGCCGGAAAGGCATCCAGTCCAGGGTGCGCCAGCTGGGCTGCAGGAGGGTGTGGGCCACCCATATGTGGAGGTCCCTGTGGCCACATTCCCTGCAATTGTTGGACCGCTGCCACTACGTTCCGTTGGGTCTCCTCGTCCCGCTTCCTCTTTCGACAGTCCCTCCAGTAATGCCCCTTCTTATTGCAGTAGTTGCAGATGCCCTTAGTCTCGGACTTGGCCTCAGAGACAGTTGGTTGGGCCTGCTGATGGACTGCACTGGCAGCTGGTGGGGTATTGGCTCCACTGGAGCCTTGTCCAAGAGCCAAAACCCTTGGTTGGCGAGGAGCATATTCATCAAAACCCACTGCAGCTGCTGTGTTGCGCAGAAGTCCAGCCAGCTTCTCCAGGGGTTGTGCTGCAGCAGTTGTGATCATTCCTGGCTCTTTAGCTGCATCAGGCAAGCCCTGCACAATCTGGGTTGCAACGTGTGCATCCAGTAGAGCATGGTTGTTCCTGTCAAGGCATGCCTTCAGGTTGATCATTCTGTTGACATATTGCGAAATCGTCTCGTCATGTTTCATTCCCTGGCTCATTTCTTGGAGCCAATCTGCATTGGCCTCGATATTATATCCACCAATAAACTTTCTGCAGATGAACTCATATGCATCATAAGCAGAGGGCAGATTAGACAGAGGTCCCAGCCATTCCTCTGGGACTGACTCATAAATCAGTAACATTGCGGCTGCGTCATGTGCTGTACCAGGCATAGCCTCCAGGATGGCAGGCAAAGACCCTTTTGACTCATTTGCTGCCAAAAATGCATTCTTCCAAACAATAATATTTGTCCCCCGTTCCTTCAGTTTTATGTGTACCTTGACATTTGTTGGGATAATCTTGGGCAGCTCATCTCCGCTGCCTCTTAAGGTGCTGGGAGTACACGGTTCTCTGATGGGTGTGGATGAGGCTGGTTCACTGCTTGACGTTGATGCTCCACTAGCTGATGATCCTTTCTTCTTGGAAGTCATAATTCCCCAGTTGTCTTATAACTCCAGTACTCGCAAGGTAGCAGCAAGATCTTACTTCTGAACCAGGTGGGTTGAGCTAACGGACAGCCAACGTGAAGGTGAAAGATGTAGTCTTTGACGATAAAGGCTCTCTCGTCAGGATTGCGGTCTCCACGTTGTCCTCCTTCTCTGATTAGTTCGTTGTATGACGGAGGTCCTGATCTCAAGCGCGCTGGAACGTTGAGGTTGGTGGTCTTCCTGGCTGTTTGCTTTGTCCGCTTCTTCGCCATTCACAGTCTAGTGAGCTCCGATTTAGGCGCCACCCACTCTCAGCATCCGAGCCCGTGGGCCCATAACCTGAAATATTCTGGGCTTGGCGTATCCTGCATGGTGGCGGCACGGAGGGTGTTAGACGATGTCCTCCTACTTGTGCGTTGTTAAGTAGGCACGGACATATACAAGTCAAGGACTGGTTAGCAACTGATTGATAGACACCCGGAGTGCCACTATAGTTCCAACCAAGTGTTACAATATCTCTCATCTCTCCTAACAAGGTGACGCAGTTCAAACACGCCTAACCTGCTCTCACCCAGGTCGTGTTCATTACTTTGTCCGATGAGCTAAACTCAACTCTATATGTCTAACATGTTCTAACAATGTTCATCTGAGTGCTAAATCCAGGAATACAATAAGGATTAAGTCACCTGCATGGTGGCGGCACGGAGGGTGTTAGACGATGTCCTCCTACTTGTGCGTTGTTAAGTAGGCACGGACATATACAAGTCAAGGACTGGTTAGCAACTGATTGATAGACACCCGGAGTGCCACTATAGTTCCAACCAAGTGCCTTCCCTATCCGTGCTTGCCCCATATGCCTCCTTTCTACAAACGTGTCTGTAACTTGCGTTATGATAGTCTTCGTTCAAATGCATGTATTGCCTGGCAGAACTCAGGGTTCTGCCTCTCTTTCCTAATTGGTATTGTCTTCATACGGAGACTTGCCATTATTACTCCTCTGAGGGAAAGGCATAAAATTAATTAACACAACAGCCTCCCTGGCCCCAGTAAGCTGCAGGCCCAACGCTTGCCGCTTGCATGTTTTGATGCAGAGCCTGCAGCTGCCTGAGCGGTCCGCAGTCAGTCATGAAGTGGCCCTTTGCCTTGCAGAAGTGGCATGTAAGCTCCTCTCTGGGCCTTCTTGCCCTGCCAGGTCCACGCCCCCTGCCACCAAAAGTAGTTGCAGAGGGGCCAGCGGGAGGCTGTTCGTTTGCTGGTAGTGCTGCTCCAACTCCCGGTACTGCTCCCACTCCTGGTGCAGCTCCAGCGCTTGATGACGCTCCAGGTACCCCCCCAGAGGGACCAGCCACTGCTGCAGCTGCCATGGCCTGAGGTGTTCCCTCTGCAGGTGGGTCCTTGTACCCACGGCTGGCTGCGGCGCGCAGGATTCTTTGAATCAGCTCCAATGGCGGCTTGTCGGTTGCCATAACCTCCAGGGACTCGAGCCTCAGCACAGGAGGGAGGCCCTTCACCATCAGCTCCCCAACATTGTGGTCCAAGAGGATGAACGCGTTGTTTCTGAGACTTGTAGCCAGATCCATCATTCTGTAGAGGTAGACCTTGAGTGTCTCCCCTGTCTTGATGCCCTGCTCCATTTCCTTGTACCACTCAAGGTTGATGTCTTGGTTGCTCCCTCCAGTGTGACTGTTCTTCACCCACGCGATGAAGTCGAACGCTGCTTTGTGGCATGAGATCTGAGAATGCCAGATGACTGGAACTGACTGGATCAGCCACTGCTTGATGGCTGAGTTCTCCACCGACCCTGGCATTGCCTCTCCAAAGCCGCTCTGACCCCTTGGTGTTTGCGCACCCTCCAAATTTCATACCAAATTCAAATTGCGCCCTCCATCATCAGCATGACAGTCATCTTTGGATTGAGGTATTGGGGATGTAGGCTGCCTGTCAATCTCCACTTTGGTTCTGCAGTGGCTGATTGTGTCCGGTCATAGACTGCCTGGAGTGGCCCACTGACTTCTCCAGGTTGAGACATTGCTGTTTCATGCTACTTTCCTTTCTTGCCCTTTTTGTCATACTATTGTCACTTCACCAGCCAAACTTACTCATAAACTTCTGGAATGCAGCAATACCCTACAATTCCCTCCATGTCATGGAAATTTACCAGCCAGTCTTGCACAGTAGTAGCAGATATGTTCCCCTCAGAAGTTTGCGCCGGAGTCGGCCCGACTCATCAGTGCTTCTAGACAACGTCTATGAATGATAAAGCACAGCTA